>CM059188.1:118418288-118525788 GCA_030323885.1 Branchipolynoe longqiensis
CCACACCAGTGGTGTGCACATCGTCGTGAGCCCACGCATCTCTGCAGCCTGTCCGGCACCGCATACCACCGATTGGATGTACGGATGTGAATTACATATTCGGGCTCCAATCGTGGTAATACGCGCACCGCGATCAGCGCCTGCACTTATTGTATTTATCCCAAAAACACATCCTAGCTTATTTTAACAATTCTGACTGGTGCTTGGATCACGTCCCTGCCGCACACTAACCCACGAGTACATGTAAATGGAAGGACATGGTGAACGTGCAGTGTGTCACCATACCATCCGTCCTACACTAGGTCGTCTTTCCCTCATATTTCCCATCGCACACGCGAACTCGTCCCTCCTACACTTACGTTGTCTTTCTCTCGTATTTCCTCCATCGTACCCACAGACTCGTCCCTGCCGGACAGCATTGTCCGGTTCGATTACATGAGCAGCCCGAGGCGCGAACTCGTCTATGGCTCAGTCTGCGCCGATGGGTCAGGTGGCCGCTAAGACCTTCCCATGGCTATACCCACGCCAGTTCCATGCAAGCAGGAATCAGAGAGGTGCATAATGTTTAATTACATCCTCTCCCCCTTACTTTGCTACTGCGGGTTCTTCGCAAGCAGGAATCCGAGGAAAGACCAATTGCTATAATTAGCTTCCCCCCTCCTATACTTGTATCCTACAAGCAGGAAACAGCGAGGCATCCAACGTTTAATTAAATCCTCCCCCCCTTACTTGTTCATTGTGGGTTGGGCGGGGAGCCTAATTTCCCGTTATTCCCAAATCCCCCCGAGCACTACCAGGATCGCGAGTTAGCTACCCGTCACCCGACCGAAAGGCTTGGGAGGGGTTAGGAGTAGGTGACTAGAAATCCTATGATGGCAAGCTCCAGCGGTTCCGAGCGACTCTCACTCCATTTAATTACACTTAGGTCAATTCCGACCGGTTACTTCTGCCGAATGAGGTCATTATCCCGTCTTTAAATGTATACAACGTCCCTGCTCATCCCCCTCACTTTGGTTCTGACACACGAGACGTGCATACAATATGCGGAATACGCACTACCCCTAGTAGACAGCTCGGAAACGTTTAAATAACTATACGAGTTATACAGCGTCCCTGCTCATCCCCGCAATTTTCGGTTCCGATGCCACAGGCACTGAATACACACGCTAGTAACCGTCTTACACCATATATGGCAGCGCAGTCAGCTCCAACGCCGAGCCCTGCGGCTCGTACCGTACGATGGTGTCTCTATGGTCTGGTAGCGGGGAGGGAGGGGGCAGGGCTTTGGATTCACAGACCACCACCTCCCTACTCACCGGTACCATCCCTTGCCTCCTTCTTCGGCGTCTGCATCTGGTACAACGAGCTTGGCATCTGTAATAACAATACATTGTACCGCACAACACGATTATACCGCCGACTGCCAACAAACAATACCACAGTATACTAAAATGTTCAACACGGACGTAATCGTCCGGCACCTGCATTAGATTGTTCATTGACATCAGGGGAACTTGTAACTCTGGCAGCCGCTCGAGCTGCTCCGTCATCACTCGGTGGAGAGCAGAAGGCCATGAGACATTCAAGGCCGGTAGCTCCAGCCTTGATGGCATCCGTCGCATGTTCACGGTCTCATGTTTTAACTGTCAATGTTCGCAAAAGCCAACCTATGCCCTCCACCATGCATGCCTCTGGCACCTGCAGCAATGTTGGGCCAGCGATCCTCTGGTTGATTTGGGGCTTTCCGGCACAGCAATTGTCACATCCACCTGAGGTTCATGGGGAGCAATGCTCACGTCACCCATGCCCTCCACAGGTGCCACAACGGTGGCAGACACAGTATTTCGGATCTTCGTGACCCGCCTTCCTTCTCGTGCCTCGGCTACCACAGATTTTCCCCACCACTGTCCATGAATGTTCATCGTCTAGTAGCACCGGCAGATATGTCAAGTGGTATGCCGAATACATCTCCCGACTCACCATCTGCAGCCCCAGGCGAAAGGTGATCATCGCGTCCGGACCCCACACCGCCTCTACCCTTGCGTGTTGGTAGTATTAGTGCAGATCGAGACCGCGAAAGCCCGCATCCCTGGCACCTCTATCATGAGTGCCAGCCGAGCCGGCATCAGTAGTGTTTCCGTTAGCATGCCGCGCTCCAGCTGCATCTCCCTCCGATGGTGTAAAGCTCGCTTTGAAACGTAGTCGTTTGCCACACTCTCCAACACCTCCACCGCCAGCCCCACGCGCTGCAGCAGCACTAAATCATTGGAGACTGCTGTCATGTTCTTTGCTTCATCCCGTGCTAAGGCTATCATCAATTCCACTACAGAAACATGCTCCGCTAATTGCAGCTGAATATTCCGGGTTCTATTCATAATGGAAGCATGTGCTCTTGGTTATGCTTCAGGGCACGCGTCTGCAGACTGTTTGAGGTAATAGTCTGTTGCACTTTGTTTAGTTATGCCTGACTCACCGTACCAAACAGCCATGATGCCGCCACCCCTACTGCACTAACCAGTCCCCTCTTAGGCCGTCCAGCAACCACCTGCTGAACTTCAGCAGGGTCCCGCTCAACCTAGCCCGTAAGACACTGAGCCTCATATTCCAATGATGAATATTAACATACCACTTGTTCTTAGTCAATTTATCCACACGATACCGCACCTATGAGAACCAGTGCTCCACCGGTGGCTGGTTTGGGGGTGTGATCAATACCCCCAGCTGCCACACAGCAGACACCGTCCCCACTTCTCCTTGGCTTCTAACTAGGACACCATCTTCCTTAAAGAGGTTGGCGCTGCTGCCCAGCGGCAGGAAGCACCAGATGACGCCTATGAGCCAGTACAATGACCACATGGTAGAAATTGACTTGGATATAAAATTGCAGTTTCTGGGTGATATCCCTCGAGATCGCATCCCGCAGCACTATATGAACAGTGAGACTGGACAGATCCTGATATCAGTCCCAACCGCTATATCCGACGAACACTCACGTGGTATATTTTGAAAAATAAAAAACTGCTGCAATCAAACTGGATAACTCCTGAATGCAATCTAATTGCACACCGGAGGTTCCCGAAGCTATTAAAAACTCAATTTCAGTCTCTAAAACAAGCCTTAGCTTCCAGGACGGGCATCTTAATGAATCTTCCAATATTGTTCAACAATAAATAGTCACGGACTGACGGTGTGTGCTTCTATCGCACCGGCCTAGTTCAAGACCTGTGCGGTCTTCAGGCGTGTGTGCTCCAGTGCACTAGCGGACACTCTCCAGCTTCGCGAACAGTGCCTGGACGAATCTTCACCAATATTCTTTATATTAAAAAAATATATTGCTCACACTAATCAATGTCTCTGCTGCCGCTCTGTGCTGCTATCGCTTCGGCCGTGCGCCGCTTCCAGGCGCGCGCTCAATGAATCATCACAATGTATTATTCTAAATAATCACTGTCGACGCCGACCGACGGTGGATGCTTGCATCAGACCAGTCACCGCCCAGCATTAGTCCAGACAGTGTCGGTTCCTATCAGTACAGTCACCACCCGGCATTACTCAAGCCCGACGCAGTGTGTAATTGGACACTCTCCCGCGCCCTCACGGTCAACCATTCAATGTTCGGGCCGTCTCTATCGTCGTCGGTCGCTGGCTCCCTGCTGGGGTTTCCTCTCCTAGCCACGCTGCAGGCACTGAGAACCCTGAATCAACGATAAAACACACAACTCCGTCGCCCACACATCCGTCTCTGGAGGGAATTCACACAATATTTGTGTTGTGTTTTACCGTTGGTATCAGGTCGTCGGCCTACGGTGGTTGCTTCTTGGGGTTTTCCGACCCAGGCACACCTGCTGTGCTCGAACCCATCACCCGAATAAATACAAAATTTATTCAACTTCCTCTGTGTCGGGCGGCAACCCACACAATATCCGTGTACAGCCCAAGTAGGTGATCTATGTGAGCTGGTTACACTCGCTGTCTGTGGGACTCACCTCCGAACTGTTACAACCTACCTATGTATATAACGACACCCTGCTAAAAGCAAACAAAAATCTCAAGGTTCAAAGATTTAGTGCATTTGGCCATAAAAAAAAAATTGTCAAATATGCACGATCTCCTGCATATATATATAACATTCCACCACAAAAAAAAATTTATTCACAGTCTACTGCTTTCGCCTGAAACCTCCACAGAACACCTCCACACACGCCAAGCAGGTGCGTTTTGCTAACTCTTGCTCCTGTGGATCTGGGATGATTTCAAGCAGCCTAGTCTTCTCTCGGGTGTGTGATCGCAACACTCGGGTGTTGTGGCCCCCCTTTTTCCCACCCCCACGCACCACCGGTCGGCCAGTCAGAGGCCGGCGTGGGGTGAGTGGGTGGGTGGGGGATGGGCGTCCCACCCCCCTGGTGATAGTCCGGCGGTAACCCAACTCTCCGGCTGCGTCCAGTGAGTCACGGTCTGATGTACCGGGCGTCGTGTGAAGCGCTGTCGTGTCAGGAGAGGTCGGCAGCTGTGTCGCATCAGGCGAAGTGCCGAGCCGGGTCCCGTCAGGCGAATCTATGTCCCGGGGCGGCTGATCGACCCACGTGACCTCACGCTGTGTGCGCGTGTGCCCGGTGGGCTTGGCCCGGGGCGCCGTCACCATATATCGTTCTACCTCCCGCCACGCCTCCCTAGGCCTTGCCTCAGTGTCCGGCGTGCGGGGGGAGGGTGCGTGGCTCCTTTTACATCCCCGTGGGTGGTTGATGGCCATCAGCGGATCGGTGGCCGGCTTATCCTGGTGGCTCGGGTTCACAGGTTGGGCCGGATTCATGGGTTGAGCCGGGTTCATGGGTTGAGCCGGGTTCATGACCATTACCGGGCCAAGCCCGTCCCGCCCCAACACCTGTCCAGGATACTGGGTAAGCAAACACGTGCGAAACACACAAGTACCATCAGCCAAACCTTCAGTTTCACCCAGGCAATCACCATTACTCCTCCCACTCACACATGCATTACCATTTGTATGAGCGAACGCCCTCTGGTTGTCCTTGTCCTCTCCTGACTCCCCATGCACTTTCTGGCTATCTGTTGGGTTGCCCTGACCTGCATTTGCTGGGTCTATTCCTATGCTGCATCTCTCTCTCACCCCTATGCACTCCCCGGGATGAGTCAGTATACTTGGTAATTGCCCTTGGAGCTGCCCATATGGCAACTGGCCATTACTCTCCCTGTGAAACTGCTCATCCCTTTTGGTATGTGACTTATTCAGGGCATGTCTCTGCTGCAGCCTCTGCTTCTTCCTCTGACCCTGGGTCAACCTAGAGTTAATCAGATCCCATTCTATCTCACCATCTGCTAATTTTACTTGGTCTCTATTGACCACTCTTTTTCTTCTTTCTGGGCCCACCACAGTAACCACAGCTCCCCTTACATCTGTCACTATAAAGCCTGGATCAAACTGTTTATCCAATGGCCCTGGTTCATTAACCAACAATAATACTGCATCTCCCACCTTCAACTGCACTGCATTAGCCCTGTTGACTGCTCTGGCTGTATTATACTGTTTGCCAATGGCCCTGTTTCCCACTGCCTTTGGGAGTGAATCTGCCACTTCATCAATTCGCCTGGCTGCATTTGATGAAACTTCCCCAGTCTGTCTGTATATTAACTGTGACTGTGGTTTATTTGGATGTTTGCCAAACTGCCAATTAACTGGTGCCATATAGTAGACTACCCCTGCCATACTAGCACATGTAGCTTCTGTACCCAACCACATGTGCTCCTCACCATTCAGGATAATACTCCTATCCGTGTAGGACAGCACGGCATTACACTGCTGCATGACATCCGTCCCTATCAGGATATCATGCTGCAATTCTCCCACTACACAAAACTCACACTCAACTCCCCCCAGGGCGACCTTCCCCACTCCCCTTGTAGGAATCACATGTCCTGAAAGTGACCGAAGCTTCAATCCCTGCCTGAGCTTACCTCTGGCATATCCTCTTAATTTGAGAGCATTGTATACCTTAGTTTTTATCATACTTTTACTGGCACCAGTATCAATTAGACCGGAATATGAAATTCCGCCAAATTTCATCTGGATACATGGTCTTCGATCTGCTGCCTTGCCTAGTTTCCCGACTGCACAGGACCTGATTTCACTTGTATGGTCGGCCATACCTGCTTGCACCTTCTCCTCATGGGTAGGCACATAATCACGGTGATAGTTATGTGCACCATAACCATACCTGACCGTATCTCTCCCTGAGCCCTGGTGAGACTGTTGAGGGGTGTGCCCCCTTACTTGACGTGGCACCCTCCATCTCTCACCTCTATTCCCCTGATTATTTGTGGGAAGGGTTGGTGCAGTCTGCACCACCACTGTTGAAGGTGGTGCCGGTGCAACTGCCAACTGGGTGGCCTGGACTGGCCGCTCAGTGCGTTCTGCTATAAATTTCCTGAGGCTTTTTAACTCCCCCTGGATCATTTTTAATGCAGCACTATCTGCACTAGAGGCACCTGGTTCCAGCCTGGCATGCCCTTCTATAGCCCCTATCTCCATGGGTTCCTCCAGTCTATGGGCCCCGGTCAGCCTGCCCCCTGGCCCTGAGAGGCCCTCTTCATTTTCCCTGGCTACATGCATGGCAGCCTCTAGGCTACCCGACTTGGCCAGGCGCACAGCCAACCTGACTACTGGCTCAATCAAGGAGTCCTCAAACTTCTTAATCACCATATCATGCACTGCGCCCATTTTTACCAACCCTTTCTCTGGCCAAGCTCTCTGAACCGCCGTACTGTATCGCATACAGTACGCCGACATCAGCTCCCCTTTCTCCTGCTTTAGTGTGAACACTATATCAACTAATGCAGTGGCTTCCCTAGCTGTCAAGAACAGTCCAACCAGGCGTTCCCTGACCTCCTCCCATGAGCTATCTGCATCATTCTCATATACTGAGTATATGACCTCATGGAGGTTGCCCTTGGAGTGGCTGAGTGCAAACTTTACTACATCCACTCCCCTTGCCCCAGCCACTCTACCTGCTCTGCCTACCTGCTCTACCCAGGTCCTCAACACTCCCAGGTCTGACCCATCCACAGTGGCTATCTGTCTTCCCTGCTCCCTGAGATCCCTTACAGCTCGCTCTTCTTCTTTAAGTCTATCTCTTTTCATGGCCAGCCGCTCTTCACCCACTATCCTATCTCGCAGGAGTTGTGCCTTCTCTTGCTTGAGACTGACTCCAAACTCCCTGGTTTCTCTAAGCAACTTAGACTGGGATTCTAACTGCCCTGCTGCATATTTGGTTAAATATAGCAACTGGTCCCCACCTGCGGGTATCTGTCCTGCTGCTACCCCATTTGCGAACCATTCTGCAAACCCCCTATTAAATTCTGCTTCTGCCATTGTGCTGTCGGTGCTGTCACCCGGCACAATGCCCCTCCTTCTATCTAAGTCACTGTCTCTGGAAGCTCGGGAGCTGTCCCTGGAAGGTCTGAACCTATCCAGTTTATGACTTGTTATTCACTTAAAGTTACTTTACGGTACCGTAGGGCAGCACTATACATTGACACACAATATATATGGACATACCCACGTACAATCCCCCTCACTTATCAATATATATCAAAAACAGAATATATATCGACGTACCGACGTACAATCCCCCTTACTTTTCAATATATATCAAAACAATATATATCGACCAATTCACATCCGACACACTTCCACCTCTACACACCCACAGTTCTCAGTTTGCTACTCCCCTACACACACACAGGGTTCTGTTTACCTCGGTGGGTGGGTGCCTGTGGCATGTGGCCTCCCTACACACAGTCTCCTCAGGGTGGGTCGGTTTCAGGGCTGGATGCAGCCCCCCAGCTCTCTCCCACACACACACACAGAGACAGCGCCCTGCCGGCCTGCTATACACGGTGGGTGCAGGCCTCCGAGCTCACCCCCACACCCGCACACACACAGACCCATGTGGGTTGTTTACAAGTGGTGAGTGCGCGCCCTGCTACGTGCGGCTTCCCTACACCTACTCATTCCCAGGCAGGGTGGGTCGGTTCACCGCCGGGTACAACCCCCACTATGTTAAAGGTGCATACTCGATTGGGAAACATAACATTTTTCAAAACCAACACCCTGTTTTTGATCTGCTTTTACCTGTGTAAATTAGCTACCTGTGTCCTTACCACCTTCTGTCATCCACTGAAATAGGATACCAAGCCAACTTACAGGACCTATTCTCTGAAATGACAGAACTCCAAAACCTTGGACTATGCCCCTTTAATCTGTGGTGGGTGCGCATCGCTGCTGCGTGCAACCCCCACTATGTTAAGGGTGTATACTCACTTGGGAAACATACCATTTGTCAAAACCAACACCCTATTTTTGGTCTGATTTCACCTGTGTAAGTTAGCTACCTGTGTCCTTACCACCTCATCATCAACTGCAATTGAATATCCACTCTATTTAACAGGACCTGCTCCCTGAAATGACACATCTCCAACCCCTTTCTGACTATGCCTCTTTAATCTAGAGTGGGTGCGCCTGGCTGCTGGATGCAGCCCCCCAGCTCTCTCCCACACACACGCACTCCCCCACACCCCTGCCGAACCAGCCAGTGGGTGGTGTAATTGATACATGCAGGCTCTCAGCTCACCCACACACACACACACACACACACACACAGTCCTTTTGAGTCCCGCCGGCCGTCTCTACACGGCGGTGGGTGGTATGCTTGCCGCGTGCACTCTCTCAGCTCACCCCCGCACACACACACATACCCCTCTGAGTCCCGCCGGCCGTCTATACACGGCGGTGGGTGGTATGCTTGCTGCGTGCACTCTCTCAGCTCACCCACACCCACACACACACACAGACCCCTGCGAGTTGTTTACAAGTGGTGAGTGTGCCTTGCTGCGTGCGGCCTCCCTCCACACACACACTATACTCTGCAGTCAGTTTATCCTGGTAAAATATCCTAGAAACAGGGGTGTGACTACCAATACTCTATTAGTCACTGCCCCCTCGCCACTCCTCTTTACTAGCTACCTGGTTCTTTTTATCCTTTCCTGCTTTATTTCACCAATAAAATACGTTAATTTACCATTAAATACGTTACTTTAACAATAAAATACGTTAATTTGCTATTAAATACATTATTTTAATCGAAAACTGGACGAGAAACGGACTAACTGCCTTACTTAAATGATACTTATACCCATCACACCATCCAGAACCTACACAAGCAAAGCGGACACAGCACATCCTAGCACTCTATCTTATCCTTGTGGTCTCCATACCCCCACACCCCTACAGACATACTTATGCACACAACACACACATCCCAACACACATTCCTTTGTGTTTTGTGTATTGTATGAGTGCAGGCAGTGTGTATGCCGTGTGGTTGTGTTGCCTTGGTTACATACATACATATATCAACAATAGTATCAACACATATATATTAACGTTCACACATTCACACATGGCGGTACACCGTGTCACACCCGTGTCGACACCCCAGCATCCCAAAACAAGTGATAAAGGCAACCGGACCTTACCCGGACCTCGGTGATGGATTTGGCTGTCATTTGTCATCGCAGCTGTCATCGCAGCATGTCCCCCGGCGTCACGCAGCACGCCCCCGCAGCACGGCCGCCACGCAGCACACCTCCCGGGCATCACGCAGCACATCTCTCCTCATCACGGCATGTCTCTCGTCACCGCAGGGCATCTCTCGTCCTCCCGAGTTCTTCAGTCATCTCTGAGAATCATCTCAGAGTCTCATCGTCATGGTCGCCAATTATAAAAACACGGATGCTCTGCCGCTGTGAGCACCCCATGAGACTACAAAACTCTCCCCTTCATATCACCTGTGATGCCATTAGCCTAATCAAACCAACTCATGAATCAGTACTGAAAAGAGGAAGGAAAACTAGACACACAAATGAACAGTGAATAAGTTGTGCTTTATTGGAGCAAAAACTACTGTCCATTCCCCTACATGTGACCTAGCACCCTCACTCCTCACCTTCTGTCCACACTAATTCTCATTACCACTTAGCCTGTATACTGAAAGCAGTGCCCACAGCCCATGGGACAGGAGTCCTATGGCTGTGGATACACTCAATTTGAATAGGTGAATTTAGGTAGCATCAGACCGAGTGTCTGGGGTTCCTGCTCAAGAGTACGTGTGCTTCACTCCAGAGCCAGGACTAGAGTGCCGGTGCCCAGTGTGACTGGAGCATCGGTCCTTCATTTACATTAATTGCGGTGCATCTCCTATATTTAGTGTGGTCAGTTAGTCAAGGCAGTGTAGGTGACTGAGCAGTCCCACCGTCAGCCCCTCAGGTGACCCTACAGCTAGGGCGGGAGCCAACCCCCCCAGTGGAGGGAGCTACCACCCTACTCAGCTGCAGGTGCCACCCCGAGTCTATATGCAATTGCGGCTGAGGTTGGGCCTCCCTTATGGACACAGGGGTGAACCAGCAGTCGTATACAGTTACATTCATATATATATATGTCCACTCATATAGACCAAGAACGTCCCTCCTTGGTGATGGTACATGCTTAGTCTTACACATAGGAAATTTCCACCCCTTGGGCAGCCTCCCCTAGAACACAGCTCCTTCTTAATCTTAGGCAGCCTGCATGAACATATATTTCACATAGTCTATTATCATATCATACTGTGATTAGGCATCATTGCTTTTTAGTTTACATAACCTTGTCCCCCTCTGTCATGCACTAATAAAGATGCTCCCTGCCACTATATAATTCTAAACCGAAAATCCGTATATTTTTACACCTTGGAATTCGAGGCCATTAAAGTAGGGTCGGGTGGGGTCATGAGAAAAGGAGGTGGTGGTGGTCCGGCGTCTGGGGGAGAAGTGCCGATGGGGCAGAGGCAGGGGTGGAAGTGACGTCAGAGAGGGGTCACCAGGTACAGGCGACGGCTGCCGGCGCAAGCGCCGGTGTCACCACCTGGAGTTAAAGGAGTGGCCGCCTATGAATGAAAGGGGGGAGTGGGGGGGGGAAGTTAGGGTTAAGTGGGGTGGTATAAGGGGGGGGGGGGGTATCTGTCCCGTCTCGGTCCCAAATTACCCACATTGCCAAAGCAATATGACCAATTAACCCAAAGAGCAACAATCATGGGTAGCCAACACGGGTTTTAGGTCAAGCGTGATACTACACTGTGCACTTGTGAGTAACACACTATGCTCAAAACTGCACCAATGTAGTGCCAGACCCAGCACTACACTCAGTACCGGGCGCGGTGGCTTAATCGGTAGAGCGCGACCTAGCGTGCGGATGGTCGGGAGTTCGGTCTCGGTCAAAGCAATGACTTTTAAATTGATACTTCTCACTTCCTAGCCTGGTGCTCGGCATTAATAATAGGATAGGACGAGGACTGGTTAGCTCAGTGTCAGGATAATGTGATTGAGTGGGATATCGGGTCATGGTGCCATCAGCCTGATTTCCCAGTGGGGCAGCACTATAGTGTTGTCATGCATGTGCACTGTCACAATACACTGGGCAAATTGCTATGGGACTAGGCCTAGGTGTGTCTGTGAGTGTGTGTGTGTGGTAGGGATCTTATACCCAACGGACAGCATTTTACAATTATAAAATCCGCCCATGGCACTTTTATACAAGTAATACAATATATACATCACTGTATGTGTGTGTGGGGGGGGGGGGGGAGGGGCGCGGGGCCGTGGGGGCTCGGAGGCAAACAATTGTCCCGCTGACAATTATGAACATCTCCACACCGGCACCAGGTTGGTTATTGGAGTTTTACACCCTAATAACATCTAAGGTCATATCAGGACGAGCACCGACTTGAAACAGTGCGCCCTCATGGCAGCTTTATATTATTATAGTGCTGCCCCACTGAGGAATCAAACCGCCGGCACCATGACCCGATATCCCACTCAGTCATATGATGCTAACACTGCGCTAACCTTTCCCTATCCTATTATCGCCAGGCTAGGAAACGAAAAGTATCAATTTCATAAGTTATTGGTTTGACTCGACCGGGAACCGAACTCCCGATCTCCTGCAATGGAGGCCTGCGCTCTATCGATTTGGCCACCAGGGGCCATATGTATGAACAACTTTTTATCGGCTCCGGTGTTAAAGGCCGGCGCTGGGAAATGGGTCACAGGGTATGTATGGGTGCAAAGCGCAGTGCCATTAGCTAACCTGGGGCCAAATGTAAGAGTCCGGGTTAGGGCTCGTAACCCACGCGTCGTGCGGATTTCCCTGGTTAGCAGCCAAAGTGTCAATGTATGTGCGCGGGTTAGGCTACCGCCTCGAGGGTTAACGTCGCCGTCACTAACTCCCACGTGAGCCTGGGTTAACGTGCAGGTTAGGGACCGATTCGGGCCAAATCTATTCAATGCGACCATATTTAACAGACTTACATACTCAAATCGTGAAATTTCATTAAATTAACCCTAAATTCGAAGCGTTATTAAGGCTACCGCCGCATTGGCGGCGATATTAATAGTTATATTTTCGAATCAACGAATGTAATGTAAACAAATCGCCGCAACCGCCGCATCGACGTCGCGTTCCATACTGGCGGCGTCGGCGGTTTGTTTACTGTACGTTCGTCGATTCGAAAATATAACTATTAATATCGCCGCCAATGCGGCAATAGCCTTAATAACGCTTCGAATTTAGGGTTAATTTAATGAAATTTCACGATTTGAGTATGTAATTCTGTTAAATATGGTCGCATTTAATATATTTGAGCCTAATATATGGCTACAAACGCAGAGGGATTTCCCAAATCTATAAATAACTGAAACGTTAGCTAACCCGCGCGCGCTTTGGACTGATACATCCCCCGTGACACATATATTAACGCCGACAATAGATAACCCGCCGGCCGCCCTTAACTCCGGAGCTGATAAATTGTGGCTCTTACATTTGGCCCCAGCAGTTATTTATAGATTTCGGCTATCCCTCTGAGCCTGTTCCCGGCGACCACAACTATTTGCCAATATCGCCGCCGATACGGCGGCGGCGGCGGTGGCGGCGGCGGCGGTGGTGTTAATATTGCTTCGATTTTAGGGTTAATTTGATTACATTTCACGTTTTGAGTATGTAATTCTGTTAAATATGATAGCATTGAATAGATTTGGGCCTAATATATTGCCGCCGATGCCCGTGAGACAGATAAAAAGAGAGTGGGTGAGACAGAGAAAGAGTGGGTGAGACAGAGAAAGTGAGCGCGGGCGAAGCAGAGAGAGAAAGCGATAGAAAGATAGAGAGGGAGAGGCAGAGAAAGAACAAGAAATATAATTGATGAAATTTCACTTTTTGAGTATGTAATTCTGTTAAATATGATAAGCATTGAATAGATTTGGGCCTAATATATTGCCGCCGATGCGGTAGCGGCGGCGATTTGTTTTGTTTATATTCCACAGTATGAATATCACGTTAAACTTGCGGTGTTTGCGTAACACCACTCCATACATACTGACTTTTCGCCGCTAACCTAGAAATCCCCTCCAAAACTAGTTTTGGCTCGCTAACACCACCCCATGCATATGGCCCCAGGACCGGTACACCGACACCATTGTAATGTGGGTCCCACATTGCTGCTGTCCTGCGTAGACTACTTACGGCGAGGCAGTGGAGGTTCTGGCACGGCCGTTTGTGGAGGCTTGTGGTGCTGTGTGGCCCCCCAAGCTCAGCAGTGAGGTGACTTCTTTTCTTCGCAGAACCTCTGTGCCGTCGTCACGTGGAGGTGTGGAGGTGGAGGCTGGTGTGAGCAGCAGGCACTGACTTATATGGCCAGAACTAGCGGCTTTATGTAGCGAGGGGTGGGAGGGTGGGGCGAGGGGGAGGGTGGGGAGGGAGGGATTGTGAAATTGGGGGAAGAGGAAGGGGTGGGGCGGGGAGCGGAAGGGAGGGGAGGGGAAGGGAGGGGAGGGAATGGGAGGAGAGGGGATGGTAGGGGAGGGGAGGGGAGGGGAGGGTAGGGGAGGGGAGGGAGGGTGACGCGAGCAGCAGGCACTGACTGACCTGTCAGAATTAATGCCTTTATGCAGCATAGGTTGGGAGGGGAGGGGAAGGGGTGGGGGTGTGCAAGTGGGGAGAAGGGGAGGCGGAGGGGGGGATGGAGAGGAGAGGAGGGGAGGGGAGGGGAGGGGAGGGGGAAGGGGTGGAGAGGAGGGGACGGGAGGGTGAGGGGTGGAGAGGGGGAGAGGTAGGGAGGGGGTGATGGGTGAGGGGTAAGGAGGAGGATTTTGTTGTCTGTGGGCGGCCGATCCCCTTCATTCCACGCAATGTGCCAGTATTTCATTACTCACTGTGATGAGGTCACATCGGCTGCCATTTTGACCGCATGGCTAACCTACCGTGAAGAGCGTGTGCACTTGTGGGGTTTCTTTCGCTCTTTAAAATTCAGTTCAGTCTTCCTTCCGAACTTGGAAAACAACACCACCAATGATAATTATTACAATAATAATCCCACCTCGCTATGTATATACTATATATTATTATTATTATAATATATATATATATATATATATATATATATATATATACACGGTCCGAGAAAGACTTACCGGTCTAGTTGGGGTGTCATTTCCTGGTGTCACTTCTTTTGTCCTCGGGGTGAAAGTGGACAGGGAAGGATCTGTGGAAACTAGAAGAAAAAGAAGGAAAAGAGAAATGATTGAAAGTAAAGATACTAGTCATGCTATCATGAACTCAAAACTACACTGTCATGGTTCGTAACAACACACTCAGCTTGTAGTTTAGCCGTTGTTCCCGTACTTTTGCCGGTCACCCTAAAGGTGATTTCACAGTCAGGTATATAGGGAGAGAGAGAGCGGCGACAGAGAGAGAGAGGGTGGTGGAGGGGGGAGACAGTGAGAAAGACAGATAGTATACGAGAGTCGGAGCGAAAGGGGGAGATGGAGATAGAGGGAGAGGCAGAGGAAGAGAGAAATAGAGAAAGAGAGAGGGAGAGACAGAGGAGAGAAAGAGAGAAAGGGAAAGAAAAAGAGGGAGAGAAAGAGAGTGAGACAGAAAAAGATAAAGAAAGAGAGAAAGAGAAAGAGAGACAGAAAAAGATAAAGAAAGAGAGAGAAAGAGAGATAAAGAGAGAGAAAGAGGAGATAGAAAGAGACAGAAAGAGAGAGGAAAGGAGAGATAGAAAGAGAATGAAAGAGAAGACAGAGGGAGAAACAGAGGAGATAAAGAGAGAAAGGGAAGGAAAACAGGGAGAGAAAGAGAGAGAGAGACAGAAAAAGAGAAAGAAAGAGAGAAAGAGATAGAAAGAGAGAGAAAGAGATAGAAAGAGAGAGAAAGAGAGACAAAGATAGAGAAAGAGGAAGATAGAAAGAGAACCAGAGAGACAAAGGGGGAGATAGAAAGAGAAAGAGAGCGAAAGAGAGAGAAAGAGAGAGAAAGAGAGAGAAAGAGAGAGAAAGAGGGAGATAGAAAGAGAAAGAGAGAAAACAAGAGAGAAAGAGAGAAACAGAGAGAAAAAGACGGAGATAGAAAGAGAAAGAGAGAGAAAGAGGGAGATAGAAAGAGAAAGAGAGAAAGAAAGAGAAAGAGAGAGAAAGACAGAGAAAGAGAGAGAAAGAGGGAGATAGAAAGAGAAAGAGACACAAAGAGGGAGACAGAAAGAGAAAAAGAAAGAAAGAGAGAAAGAGAGAGAAAGAGAGAGAAAGAGAGAAATAGCTGCGGCGTTAATATCAGTTCGATTTTAGGGTTAATTTAATGAAATTTCACATTTTGAGTATGTAATTCTGTTAAATATGATGGCATTGAATATATTTGGGCATAATCGGTCACTAAAACCGATGGTAAACTTGATATGGGTTGGGGTTAGCGTAGCCGACCTTAAGCTCGCGGTATTTCCGTAACACTGCTCCATACATAGCGACTTTTCACCACTAAACTAGAAATCCCGTCCAAACCCAGTTTTGGCTCGCTAACACCGCCCCATGCATACGGCCCAGGAAACTTATTCTGTAATGTGTAACCTGTCACACTGAAGCTGTATCTATTAACAGGGCGCAGTGGCCGAATAGGCAGAGCGCAGGCCCTCGTGTGGAAGATCGGGAGTTCAATTCCCGGTCGAGTGAAACCAATGACTTACAACATTGATACTTCTCACTTCCTAGTTTGGCGCTCGGCATTAAAGCTGCATAGTCTGATGGAAACATCAAATTTTCAAAACCAAAACAATTATCTAGATTTGATTCTACATATCTCACTTAGATACTGCTGCACCTATTAAACATTTGTCATCACAAAGAAGGGAATACTGAGTAAATTTAATAGAATCTGTTACTGCAGAATCCTATGGTGTTAGAGTTTTGGCAAGCTTGCCAAAATTAATTTTGCATGTTTGCACTTCAAATATCTCAAAAGTTAACCATTTAAAGTAAAAGTTACTTCAAACTAAAGTAAGGTAGATTATAACCACCAGCCTAACATATTTATCTCAGAAAATGACGGAAAGTCAAAACAATCGGACTATGCAACTTTAATAGGGTAGGGCAATGACTGGTTAGCTCAGTGTCAGGATAATGTGACTGAGTGGGATATCGGGTCATGGTGCTGGTGGCCTGATTTCCCAGTGGGGCCGCACTATAAATCCCCATGAGTGCACAATTCGGTACCCATCCTGATATGACCTTAGATGTTGCCAGGACATAACACTCCAACCAGCCAACTTCAGCTGGCGTGTGTGGCGTGTGTGTGTGTGGTGGGTGGGTTTAGGGAGTGTAGAGATTGTGCCCTTGGATTGTACCCACTCACCTACCCATCCACCCACTCACCTACCCATCCACCCACTCACCTACCCATCCACCCACTCACCTACCCATCCACCCACTCACCTACCCATCCACCCACTCACCTACCCATCCACCCACTCACCTACCCATCCACCCACTCACCTACCCATCCACCCACTCACCTACCCACCCACCCACTCACCTACCCATCCACCCACCCACCTACTCATCCACCCACTCACCTACCCATCCACCCACTCACCTACCCACCCACCCACCCACCTACCCATCCACCCACTCACCTACCCATCCACCCACTCACCTACCCACCCACCCACTCACCTACCCATCCACCCACCCACCTACCCATCCACCCACCCACCTACCCATCCACCCACTCACCTACCCACCCACCCACCTATCCATTCACCCAGCCACCTACCCATCCACCCACCCACCTACCCATCCACCCACCCACCCACCCACAATCCATCCACCCACCTACTCACAATCCACCCACCCACCTACCCATCCACCCACCTACTCACAATCCACCCACCCACTTACCCATCCACCCACCCACCCACAATCCACCCACCCACTTACCCACTCACCCACCTACCCACAATCCACCCACCATAGCATGTTGATCAACCAAGCACACGGGACGGAGAATGCAAAAAGCGGAATTCAGTTGCAGCATTTGATCTCTGCTCTTTTAGTTCTACTTTATTTCTTTGGCTTGTAGGTAGGCTGACCACTGAAGATTGTAATCTATACAGGATGCAATAACTATTGCTGCTGCATAAAGCCATGGTGTGATGTAAACAGGTTGGAGAGCTTACCTCGTGTTAGCTACGGTGGTCATCTGGGCCGGTATGAAGGAGTCGGTGATTGTGGCTTTTGGTGTTACAGCCTATTACCGGTTAGCTATCGCCGACGTCAGGAACTGTGTCAAGTCGTATGCAGGAGCGCGTAACACTTACATTATAGCTAAACGTGAAGTTATTTATAGATTTGGGAAATCCCTCTGCGTCTGTACCCATATATTAGGCTTAAATATATTAAATGCTATCATATTTAACAGAATTAAATATGCAATAAGTGAAATTTGAGGAAATTAACCCTAAATTCGAAGCAATATTACCGCTGCCTCCGTAACGGCGGCGATATTAATTTTTATATTTTCGAATCGACGAGCGTAAAGTAAACAAATCGCTAATACATTGCCGCCAATGCGTAGACGTCGGCCAGTATGGATGTCGATGTCGACACGGCGGTCATGACGGTGGCGATTTGTTTACTTTACGTTCGTTGATTCGAAAATATAACTATTAATATCGCCGCCAATGCATCGGTAGCCTTAATAACGCTTCGAATTTAGGGTTAAATTGATAAATTGATTTCACTTATTGTGTATGTAATTCTGTTAAATATGACAGCATTGAATAGATTTGGGCCTAATAAACTCGCTAAACCTAATATTTGTTAGGGGTAAGGTAACACCGGTTAAGCCTTTGGTGTTAGGCCTAACACTGACTCGTGCATACCATTTTTCGCTGCTAAACCGGAATTCCCACCAAACACCGTTTTCCCTCGCTAACACTGACTCCTGCATACGGCCCCTGACCACCGGGTTAATTTACCAAGGTCGAATTCTATATAAGATTAATGTGCAGTTTTACAATTTTGGCTGTGACACACTGAGTTTTGGGATGTTTCCATATTGGAATACATCACTAGAAAGCAAAACATTATATCTAATTTCCTGAATATTTCTAGGACATTTAGTTGGGACTGGATTGATTAAATTGACAGTGAACATTTGGAAATAATTCATTAGTTACAACACATGACTATTGGCCAGAACTGCCCATGATAGTACTGTGTTGGTATAGCCATAACTCCCTGACAATAGTGTAGGGTTGCATGTTCCGGTCTGTGGCTATGTAGGTAGGCTAAGGTGAAAAACAATACCGACGGAGGGAAAGAGAAAGTAAAGCAAAGTAAGAGTGTGAGAAGAGCCAAGCCTCTCTGGTTTATTATATATGGTACATGGGTACATTGTAGAGTATCACCCCACCCTTTTCCCCTAATGAGAAACAAGCATTCTTGGCTCTACCAATAGGGATCAAGCATTCCTGGTCCCCATTGCTACCAGTGGTCTGCTCACCACCACCAAGCCGTGTGGCTCCTCTGGCCAGCACCAGCCTTGAACCTTGACCCTGAGTGTGGTGATCCTACCCAGCAGAGAGGGAGGGGGTAGGCCTTGAGTGCCCCTAATGGCCCTGTCACACTACGACGTGACTACGTCAGCGTAACCACAACGTGAAAATAATGATATTACGTCGACGTTATGGGCGTAATATGCAAATTGTGGACGTGAGCGTAACGTGAAAGTAACGTTGGTGTACGTCGTGACCTTAGCTGTAACGTGACAACGTTAGGGGGGAGGGGTAATTGGCGACGTGACCGGGCGTTAGTGTAACGTGAGCGTAACGTCGCCGTAACGGGTGCGACGTGGACGTAACGTGACCGTAACGCCACCGTAACGTGACCGTAACCTGACCGTAACCTGACCGTAACCTGACCGTAACGTGACCGTAACCGTGACCGTAACGTGACCGTAACATGACCGTAACGTGACCGTAACGTGACCGTAACGTGACCGTAACGTGACCGTAACGTGCAAAACGCTGCTCACACGTTGCTCCAACCCCGGCCGTCGGTCTGACGTGACATAACGTGACTCTAACGTCATTTACGCTCCTATAACGATCGCGAAACGTCTACCTAACGTCATTGTCACGTCATCCCGACGTAACGGCTTCACGTCGAGATACGTCGAAAGTTTTGAACAGGTTCAAAACCTCGACGCGTGCCGACGTAACACGACGTAACATGACGTAGCTCGACGTCACTCTAACGTCATTATGACGTCATCATAACGTAATCCAACGTACATCAACGTAATGCCGAAATATCACCATGTTAGGCTCACGTTGGCTCATTACGTTGTAGTGTGACAGGGGTATTACACACAGCCCAGCCAGCACCACTATGTCTATTTACATTCCACTCAGGCACCACCAGCACTTACATATATATAGCTTTTCTTGCTGGTACTGCAACTTTAAGAAAAACTTACCTTAAATATTAATATATTTATATTTTATTTATTTTATTGTTGGTTATCACTTTTTATTTCTATTCACATTATTTGGGGGGAGGCCCAGTGTCAGCGCCCAGAGGGTGGGAGTCACGACGCTGAGAGGGCGCGAGTCACGACGCAGAGAGGGAGTGAGTCACGGCGCCGAGAGGCCGGGTGTCACGGCGCCGAGAGGCCGGGTGTCACGGCGCCGAGGCCGGGTGTCACGGCGCCGAGAGGCCGGGTGTCACGGCGCCGAGAGGCCGGGTGTCATGGCGCCGAGAGGCCGGGTGTCACGGCGCCGAGAGGCCGGGTGTCACGGCGCCGAGGCCAGGTGTCACGGCGCCGAGAGGCCGGGTGTCACGGCGCCGAGGCCAGGTGTCACGGCGCCGAGAGGCCGGGTGTCACGGCGCCGAGGCCAGGTGTCACGGCGCCGAGAGGCCAGGTGTCACGGCGCCGAGAGGCCGGGTGTCACGGCGCCGAGGCCAGGTGTCACGGCGCCGAGAGGCCGGGTGTCACGGCGCCGAGAGGCCGGGTGTCACGGCACCGAGGCCAGGTGTCACGGCGCCGAGAGGCCGGGTGTCACGGCGCCGAGAGGCCGGCACTGGGTCGTACATATATATATATATATATTTATATATACATATATATATAGACCAATATATACATATATGTATAGGCATACATATATATATATTTTTGAAAGTTTGGAAGTTCGAATCCCAGCCAAGTCAACCCAATGCCATATAACATTATTTTTGTTGCTACCTATTGTGATGCTATCTAGAATTAGCAGAATCAGGATAATATGAATGTGTGGATATCCTGTCATGGTGATGGCAGCTTAGTGCTCCATGCCTATGTATGTATATATGTATATATATATGCATGTACATAAACATGCCCATACATGCATACATATCCAGACATATACATGTATATGCATATACATAACTATGCATACACAAATGGTATTACGTGCCTACCACTGCCATTATTACTGATCCATCAAGACACCACATATCTACAGGGTTAGTGCAATATAAATTTAAAATGAACTTACTACTGTTTCTGCATTTAGAGATGACTGCATCACATATTGTATTATGCATATATATGTATATATGTATATATGTATATATATATATATATATATATACCAATACATACTGTATTTAAAGATAATTGCATCACATATTGTAGAGTGGTCCTCCATTTGTGACTGGTAAGTTAAGTCAACCCATGTGTAGTCTGTGTCACGATCAGACTTATTGCAAGGGGCCTAAGCTCTGATACTTTCAAAATAAGATTTTAACCAACAATTCCAAAGAAAGCTTTCACACCTCAGGTTACCAATGGTTCTCTGGGCTGCACCTCCAGTGACAGCTGAACTCACTGACTGTGAATGTGTTACAACTTATGCCCTTGGACTAGGTGTGAGAGTGGATTGGATTTGGTTTATAAGGGTCTGTGCCACAGTGCACTGCACACACATATTTCTGAAGGCACACACTACACAACAGTGAACTTGTTACTTGCAAATGGATTACTATTCTGATGGATTTGACACAGTCATCCCTATATTTAGGAACACTGGTAATTTATTCTTCACCTGATATTGCAATATTATGTATATATTATATATAATATATACATATGTATGTGCATATATGCACATATTCATATAACTTTATAAGTATGTGTATGTGTACATGTACATGGATAATCAAAGATAAAATAAATAAAATATGATGGAATATTATTTAGGATAATGGCAGTATTTGGTTAAAATCTGAGGGTGAGAGTGTCAGAGCTTAGGCCCCTTGCATTGTTGCAATAAGTCTGAGAGTGACACAGACTACATATGGATTAACTTAGCAGTGACACATGGAGGACCACTCAAAGATATGTGATACAGTCATCTCTAAATACAATATGTATTTATATGCATATATCTAGTCATGTATATGTCTGCATACATTGTATGTATACATATATGCATATATGTATGCATATATATATATATGTATATATATGTATATATATGTATATATGTGTATCTATGTATGTTAGTTACATAATTTGGTCCATAGTAGGTAGATATAAAAATTAATGTGAATATGATATAAATTTAGGCTAGGTAAGGAAAGAGAGAGAACAATGAGTAGTGGTGGGGAACCTTCTTTTATTTTTGCTTGAAGGTCCCTTGGCCGGGCAAAATAACAGCCCTACCTAAAGCTAAAAATAAGTGGTGCTCGGCGTGCAGTCAAGGCTGGACTGAGCCAAGCGGCAATGAGATGGCAGTCCCGGGGCAAAAGAGTGGCCGGGGCGAATATACAGTGAAGAATAAATAATAAATAAATAATAAATAATTAATTAAAGAAAGAAGGGGAGGGGAAACTCCGCCTCCTTTATATATATATATAATAAATTATATTCTACATAAATTTAGGCTAGGTAAGGAAAGCGAGAGAACAATGAGTAGTGGTGGGGAACCTTCTTTTATTTTTGCTTGAAGGTCCCTTGGCCGGGCAAAATAACAGCCAAACGGGCCAAAGGCCCCCACCCAAAACTACTCAAGCTTCGACTGGGCCAGGGAGGAGGCCACCCTCAGATCATTGACGATGCGCACCTGCAGTGGCGTCTTTAAGTAAGCATAAACCGTCTCACTGGCCCAGTCCCCTCGCAACTTTATCTCCTCGATCGTAGCCCCAGACATGGCAAGATAAGTCGCGCCGCCCCGGCGCAGGGAGTGAGAGGTAAAGTGGCACTCAGCCAGACCCACCCTACTGGCAAAAAGTCTCAACATAGATTGATACGAGCGATAAGACATGTGGTTTGAGCCCGTCTCTGCCGGAAGCCTGAACGCTATTTCCTCCTGAGTAGCAGGTATCTGCTCAAAATGTTTTTTGGTCCAAAATACCGCACAAACTGCCCGGTTAACGCATTTGGCGACTGGTATCTCTAGCACACGCTCAGTAAATTGGATAGTCTTAGAGTGCCTTACTCGAATTATCATACCCCAATCAAAAAATGTAAAATCTGAACGTCTAAGGGAGGCCTCTGAGTCCATGACCTGGCTCTTCCTGAGTAATGTGCGGAAGGACAGCAAGATCGCAGCGCGCCAGGCGGCATGGCCAGAGTTCAGGGTCAAACCCCAAAAAATGTTAACCAACATATGTGGTAAGAGGGGGGGTGCAGCCTTTGGTGCATCACCCTTCTCACGTTTTATGCCCTTCAAAGTTGCAGATACATAGTAATCGGCATAGAGGATAGTTTGGCAACCATTCTGTTTTAAGTAAAAATTTAGACCTGACAAATAGTTCAATATAGATCTATAAGAGAGATCCCTGGCAAGCCAGGTCGCATAAAGAGCGACCCACTTCGAGGTGCAGGGAAAAGGAGCCCTGTTTTCCCCGAACTGATCGACAAAGGTCAAATAACGCTTAATTTGAGCCGCCCTTGAAGACCAGGAATTGGCGGAATAAAACCGGCTCTCATATAGCTGCTGCTCCCTTGCCAGTGCTTCCTGCCCTGGAATGAAAAGAAAAGGGGGCCTCAAAAATCTTTCTACAACACATGAGCCATGCTTTATCAACAGCTGCTATCCTAGCAGCACTTCCAACATCCCCCAGCCTGCTCAATGCATCACAAGTGATATTTCTCGAAGTATGAATATAGGAAGAAATGAATATAAAGTTTTGTTCGATTCGCCATCCAGAAAAGCTGCACGCCGAGCACGACTAAAAATAAGTGGTGCTCGGCGTGCAGTCAAGGCTGGACTGAGCCAAGCGGCAATGAGATGGCAGTCCCGGGGCAAAAGAGTGGCCCGGGGAGAATATACAGTGAAAAATAAATAAGAAATAAATAATAAATAATTAATTAAAGAGAGAAGGGGGGGGGGGAAACTCCGCCTCCTTTATATATAATAAATTATATTCTACATAAGTAATAGTATGAATACTACCATACTAACCAATATTAAAATGTTGGTCTACATACAGTAGTTTGTACCAATGCCTCCATATGGCAGACGTAAATCTGAGATCAATCTCTTCTATTTTATATGTATGTATGTATATGTATGCATATGTATGCGTATGTATGTATGTATATGTCTGCATATGTATGCATATGTATGCGCATGTATGTATATGTATGTGTATTTATATGTATGTATATGTATGTGTATGTATATGTATGTGTGTGTACATTGACTTCCTTCTTCTTCAGTCTAATAACAAAATTCCATGCTATGTAGGTCCGTCTCGTGTCCTGACTTACAGTGTTATTTATGAGCATAGCTTACTGGCCTCCAGGCACCTTTTGGCACTGCCCTTCCCTTAAATAATATGAATAGAAATAAAAAGTGATAACCAACAATAAAATAAATCAAATTCAATAAAATTTAAGGTAGGTTTTTCTTAATGTTGTACCAGCAAGACAAGCCATATGTGTGGTGATTATGCATCAGATTGTAAAAATATACAGATTTTCGGTTCGGAATTATATATTGGCAGAGAGCATTATTATTCTTGGGCGATGGAGTGGGAGAAGGTTATGTAATCTAAAAGCACATTATGACATGATATAAGCTATGTGAAATATATGTTCGTACATGATGCCTAGGATTAATGAAGAGATGTTCTGATATAAGAAACAGTTCAGGTTTGGTGAAATGTTCCTCTATACATTCATAAAGAATGTAATTGGGGAAAAAGGACATTTTTAATATATATATATATATAGATATTTGTAACTGTTTGCAACTACCTGTTACCATGTTACCGATGGGCCAGCACACCAGCCTAATCAACATATACACCGAGGCGCCACCTGCAGCTGGGTTGTGTGGCCGCTACCCCGGCTGGGTGGTGCCACCCTCCCAGGCTGTGGGGGGTGCCTGATTGGCGGGCTGTGGGATGTCCAGTCACCCCCTCCCCTCTTGGCCTCTGACCACACTAGCCTCATGAGATTATTGATTATTAAAAGACCGATGCTCCAGTCACACTGAGCAGCGGCACTCTACTCCTGGCTCTTGAGTGAGACACAACTACTCTCGAGCAGGACCCCAGACACTCTGTCTGATGCTATCAAAATTCATATATTCAATTTTGTGTGTGCAACATCCATAGGTCTCAGGTTCAATGGGTTGTAGGCACTGGTTCAGAAATAGACTATAGAGGCAATGAGGTTCTGTGTGGGCAGAAGGTAAGGGGTTAGGGTGATAGGTTACTGATAGGTTAACAGCAGTTGCTGCCAATGATGCGCGACAAGGAAGAAGAGAAAGCTGGGGTGGAGAAAAAGGCGCTTTATTGAATGCCTCACAGGGTCATACAAGGAAAACATAGGAAAGTCACAGGCTATATACAGGATAATGACAACTGAGGTTAACAAGGTAATGCAGAGAACAAAGAATAAAGAGGCTCACATGGAGCGATAAGAGTATATAGCTTAAGGACTAGAGGAGCTCGGAGGGAGCTTTAGTGTTCGTGGTGAGGGGGCGCCGAGGAGCCCTCCACCAGGAAGAGATCGAGTGTAGGGTGGTTGGGTGGAGAAAATGAGAGCTTGAGCAGGGAGGATGGCCAGAGAGCGAATGGCTGAAGCAGGCCGGGCGGGCGGCTTATAAGGGAAGGAGCGGGGAGGTGAGAGGTGCGGGTGAGGTGAGAAAGCCGGCGGGGGAGAGAGAGAGCGGCGGGGGGAGAAAGCTGAGGGGAGGATGACAGGGAAGGTGAGAAAGCCGGGGTGACGTGGCAGGAAAGGAGGGGGGGGAGGGTCTCTTCCTTCCCTCGCATCAAACGCAATGCAAACATTATGACCGATGCGCGACAAGGAAGAAGAGAAAGCGGGGGTGGAGAAAAAGGCGCTTTATTGAACGCCTCACAGGGTCATACAAGGAAAACATAGGAAAGTCACAGGCTATATACAGGATAATGACAACTGAGGTTAACAAGGTAATGCAGAGAACAAAGAATAAAGAGGCTCATATGGAGCGATAAGAGTGTATAGCTTAAGGACTAGAGGAGCTCGGAGGGAGCTTTAGTGTTCGTGGTGAGGGGGCGCCGAGGAGCCCTCCACCAAGACGGAAGAGAGAGCTCGAGGGGCGCCTGAGGGGGCGAGGCGGGGCACGTAGGCATGCACCGCCTCTGAGGTCCAGGTGCCCTGGGCCATAATGTCGGCTAGGGGGACCCCCGCGCGGTGGCAGGCCTGGGCGGCGCCTCGGCGGAGGCTGTGCAGCGTGAATGTCTGGTAGGCGGGGACTCCCTGCGCATGGAGGGCGCACCGGAGGAGAGCGGTAGGGAGCGCGGGTCCAAGGGGCGGCCGGAGGGCATCAGGAAGTCAGGAGTGTCGGGGGGCGCCGGGGGGCGCCGGGGGGCGCCGGGCACTGGGCGAGGGCGCGGTGCCAGGCCACGCCGGGGCAGAGGCTGGAGCCCTCAGCGGCAGGGACGAACAGGGCGACCGCGCCCGAGGGGCCGGATATGGTCTTCGATGTCCTGATGCGGATCCGGATCCGGGGCCCCCCAGGGCTCGGGGCCAGGAGGTTGGACTGGCGGAGCATATCGAAGTACCCGAGGAGGAGGGCGGCCCAAGGGACGAGTGAGGCAGGCCCCGCCCGGGCGAGGTGAGCGATGGCGAGGGCGAGCTGCTCGGGGTGAGGGGCGGTGCCTGGCGCAGGATGTGAGGGGAGGCGCGTTCCCCCCCTCGGCAGATGTGTCTGGCGAGGCGGGAGTCGAGTCCCGAGGTGAGGCTGCCCGCCGCGTCGACCCAGGAGCGCGCCCCCGAGAGCGCGTTCTTGATGGAGGCCGGGGCGAGAGCGCGGGCAAAGAACATCGAAGCCCGAGGGGGCGAGGGGGTCCAATCCTCAGGCCACCAGGTAGCTGACGTAGTCCTCGGCTTGCCGGCGGCGGATGAGAAACCTAGAGGCCGGGGTGGAAGGGAAAGTCATCCTGAGTGGGGTGGACGTGTTCTAGCCTGAGGCAGTCCACCTCGGCCCACGCCACCTCAGCCCAGGGGCCGGTGAGGTGAGCACGGCTGAGGGCGTCTGCAAGGATGAGTTCGGCCCCGGGCTTGTGCACAACTTGGATATTGAAGGACCCCGTGGCGGCGAGGAGCCAGAGCTCCCTGGCGCAGGTCCCGAGGGTAGGGTTGCGGGCGCGGCCAGACTCGAGGGCGGCGGCGGGGGCAATGTTGTCCGTGTTGACAACGACGGTCGCCCCCGCGACATCATCCGAGAGAAGACAGCGGAGGTTCACCGCCTCCAGCTCGTGGATCGCAGGGTACCGCGCCCGGAAGGCCGAGGAGTACCCTCGGGCGTAACACCTTGTGCTGGAGTAGGCGCCTCCACCAGTCAGGCAGGAGTCGCACTCGGTCATGAGGCGACGGGTCTCCGGGGCCCGAAGGAGGTGGAGGCCGTTCGAGGCGCGGCTGTATGTGGCGAACCACCTCAGGTCCCGGAGGGCGTCGCCGGTTAGGGTGAGGGAGGCGGCTCCGAAACAGCTGCGCAGCGCCCCGAGGAGCAGGGTCATGAACTTCCGGGCGGGGAGCACGCAGCTGCTGACGTGGTTGAGGCACCCAACGATGCTCTGGAGGTCGCGTTTCCCGAGGGCGGGGCGGGTGATGCGGGTCTCGCAGTCGGTGATGAGGTCCTGGATCTTGTCGGGAGCGATCTGGATGGTCATCGCCTCGCTGTCGAGGGCGAACCCGAGCCATGTGAGGCAGACAGCGGGGGGATGGCACTTTCCGGGCGCCACATCGAGCCCGAGGGTGGCGGTGAGGGCGAGGAAGGCGTCGAATGCCTGGCACGCCCTCAAGTAGGAGCCCTCGCACCCGACGAAGTCGTCAACATAGATGAGGGCGTGGAAGCCCTCGCGTTGGAGGATCCAAGCCACCGCTGCGGTGACCCGCACGCACGCCGCGCCCGAGGAGCGGCAGTCGAAAGGGAGGGCGAAGTCAATGTAAGTTAGGCCGTCGAGGCAGATACCGTAGAGGGGGCAGGAGAGGGAGAGGGGGTCGGCACGAAGCTGGCGGTAGGCGCGGGATATGTCGGCCATCCAGACGTAGGCCCCGGAGTCATCGTGAATGAGTCAGTGGCCTACGTCCGCGACACAGGGGAGCCTATAGGAGTGGGGTCTCCTGAGGTACTCGCGCCGGGGGAATACCGGAGTTGACGCTGGCACCCGGAGGGTAGCAAAGGTCCACTATGACCCGCCTCTTGCCCGGGTCGGACTTGGGGCGGGTCATCATGGGGGAGACCTGGGTCCAGGGGGTGAAGGGAGGCACGGTGAAGGGGCCCGCGAGGGCGCCGAGGGCGAGCTCGGTGGTTATGAACTCCCGTATGTGAGGGAGGTTCTCAGGGGGCTAGCGGTGGTTGGAGAAGGTGGGGTGAGGAGGGGTTGAGGCGGGGTAGTTGTAGGGGAAGCCAAACTCCAGGAGGTCGAGGATGGCGGGGTCGGGGTAGTCGTGGAGGCGGGCGCGCCATGCGGTTATGTGGAGGCCCGAGGGCAGGGGGATGCGGGCGGCCAAAAAATTGGGGAGGCCCACTTCCCGGAGAGCGGCATAGGTGGTGGTGAAGGTGGGGTACCGGGCCCATGCCTCGCCGGAGGTGTGGGGCCAGGTGGAGAGGATGGTGGGGCGGTAGTGGGCGGGGGAGGGGCCGCATGAGGGGGCGGCGGGGAGGGTAGGAGGGGGTTCGGTGTCGGTCAGGGTAGGAGGGGGTTCGGTGGGGGGAAGGGGAGGAGGTGCGGTGGGGGTAGAAGAGGGGGGCAGCGAAGTCATGCGGGTTGGGGTGGGGAAGGGGCGGGGGGAGGTCAGGGGTGGTGAGGAAGGCGGTGTCACCGGGGGACAGGTGAAGGTCGGCGTCAGTGGTGTCTGCGGTCGAGTAACCAGGCATCCGGGGGCCGGCGGGTTGGTCGGCGGCAGGGGTGTCTGGGGCAGGGTTGTGGTCGGTGTGGGTGGCGTTGGGAGCCTGAGGGGCGGGATGATGGTCCCCGGCTGTGTTGGTGGTGTGGGTAGGGCTGTGGTGATCAGCGCCTAGTTCTCGTCACTTGGGCCGCGTGTGAGGGGAGCCGGTGGTGCTCCTGACAGTCCGGTGGGTCTCCGGCTGGGGGACAGTGGCGTTACCTGGGCAGGTGTGGTGGTTGGTTGGAGCATGAGTGCCGGGGTCGGTGGTAGTGGTAGGGTTGTCGGCAGGGGTGTGGGTTTTAGGCCGGTTATGGCCCTCCGGGCCGGCCGGGGGGGACCGGCGGATTAAAAATCCACCGAGGCGGCTGGGGTCGCGCGCTCACGCACTCGCTTCGCCATACACACGGCCTCACTGTGCATGGTGAGGACCTTCCACACGTTTGCACAGTATGTGCATGTGTGTCGCTGCCTGGCCCTCGCCTCGCCGTGGGCCTCCCCGGAGGCGGCCCGGTCGCATGAGGCAAGTTCACAATTCCAGGCGGTGCAGGGGGCCTGCTGTAGGGTACCCGGGCGTCGGCTTGGGGCCGTGGCTGGGGCCGGGCTGGGGCTGGGTCTGCGGCTCGGAAGGCTGGAGCGGGTGGGGCGACTGGGGGGGCGGGCATGGTGAGAACCTCCATTCTCACCATGTTGATGGCGACTGGGTCGTGCCAGCCGTGTGGGAGCCTACTGTCCGCTATCCAAGTAAATATGGTATCAGAGCAGCGGCGGACGGTAGGCCAGGGATAAACGAGGTTATCGCGGAGGACTGTGAGGGCGTGGTGGTTGAGGCCTGGGAGGGAGTGGGTGGGGAAGGCTGGGTGGCTCTCAAGGGTGCGGAGGGCTAGGCTGTATTCGTCCTTCGACACCTCCCCTCTCTTGACTGGCTTCCTTTCAGGGCCTCTCTCGACGAGGTCGGAGGGGAATATGTAGCTTGGTGAGATACCTTTACGTCTGCCGGCGTGTTGCGCCTCGGCCAAGGCGAGGATCTCCCTCACGGCGTCGGCCGCGGATGCCGGGGTGTGGGTGATGGCGTCTTGGTGGTAGACCGGGGGCGCGGGAGCTTGTGTCGAGGGAGGCGGCTGGGCGGCGTGGCGTTCGTATCATTGGTACTGGGGGTGAATCGCCCCCGGGATCGGTGGTTGAGGCGGGGGCGGGGGCAGGGCCCCCCCGACTACGTGTGCCCGAGGCGCCGGGGCGGGCGGCATGGAGTAGGCGACCCGAGGCATCGCGGGGGCGACGCTTGTCTCCTCGGGCGCGTGGGTGCTGCGGCAGTCAAGGGCGTCGAGTCTGGAGGTGATGTGCTCCAGTGCCTGCAAGGTGGCGGTCATGGTCGCATCGACGCCGGCAGCCCATTCGCACGAGGGGTGGTTGCGAGGCGCCGGGGGCGAGCAGGGGGCGGAGGACGGGGGCGAGACGGCTTCCGGCATCCTCTGAGCGGCCCTCCGGACTCCCCGGCATCCCTTCCATTTACCGCTGCCAGGCATCGTCTGTGCGTCTGCATCGGTCGAGGGTACTGCGTCGGCCCGAGGGAGGTGCGTCGGCCGTGGAGAGTGGGGTCCGGGAAGCGCCAGGTAGAGCCAAAGTAGAAAATGAGAGCTTGAGCGGGGAGGACGACCGGAGGGCAAATGGCTGAAGGAGGCCGGGCGGGCCGCTTATAAGGGAAGGAGCGGGGAGGTGAGAGGTGCGGGTGAGGTGAGAAAGCCGGCGGGGGAGAGAGAGAGCAGCAGGGGGAGAAAGCTGAGGGGAGGATGACAGGGAAGGTGAGAAAGCCATGGGGACGTGGCAGGAAAGGAGGGGGGGAGGGAGGGTCTCTTCCTTCCCTCGCATCAAACGCAATGCAAACATTACGACCAAAGCACAACATCCTCACTGTCTATCTTTGTGACTTGTCTTCCTTTCTTCTTTAGGTATGGTTAATGAGTTGGTAGTCTTAGTTTGAATAACAGCATCACAGGTGAAATGAAGGGGGAGTAGTTTATGGTATTCTGTGGTGTCCTGACGGCCGGGCATCCACAAATATTATAAGATGCATAATCACAGTTAACTATTTATTATGCATATATATATTGGTATGCAAAAAATATATCTAAATGATGTACAACAGTCCCCACAGGACCTCCCCCAGTGGCACATGGAAGTATATGAGTGGGCCACAGACCAGCATATACCCTCATGGTTGGCTGGAGGTTCCTCTATTGTTTGGGATTCATGGCTATACCAACACAGTACTATCAGGGTAGTTATGGCCTGTAGCCATGTGTTGTAACTAATGAATTATTTCCTAATATTCACTGTTAATTTATTCAATCTGGTCCCAACTAAATGTCCTAAGGTATATCCATGAAATTATATATAATTTGTTGCTTTCTAGTGATGTATTCCAATATGAAAACATCCCAAAACTCGGTGTGCCACAACCATATTTGTGAACCTGCACATTAATCCTATACAATTTGACCTTGGTAATTAAACCGGGGGTCAAATCAAATGAGGTATTTAACCACCATAGCCCAAACGAGGTAAGCTCTCCAACCTGGTAAAAACCGCCGTTGAGTAATGCAGTGGAACACATCTATCACCGAGACCAGTGTAGGACATGCAGTATTTTCTTTAGTATGCGGCATTCCTCAGATTGTGTTTATTCAAAAGGAGTTTCACTTTTCCGTCCAGTTCCTCGGGATTGTTTGTTTGTTGTTGATTTACGTCCTAGCAACATCTAAGGTCATATCAGGACGGGTAGCGACTTGTAGCAGTGTGCACTCAGGGCGACTTTATATTTATAGTGCGGCACCACTGGGATACCAGACCGCCGGCACCATGATCCGATATCCCCCACAGTCACATTATCCTTCTTTTTGTTGTTGTGGTGGGTGTATTTATGCTGCCCATAATGGTTCAGTCTAATGACTTGTTTTCACCACTAGACAGTGATAGTCTCATGGTTCCCCTTGTTTGATTACTTGTAAATCTGTTGGTGCTTTAAAAAAAGGTCTTAAGACACACTTGCTTAAATCTGCTTTTAACTAGGTGACATTTATTTTCCTGTATATTTGTTTTTGTTATGTAAAGCGCCTGAGAACGGCTTGCTGGATCGGGCGCTATATAAATGTTTTATTATTATTATTATTATTATTACTTTCAGTTGTTGTGTAGCTATCTGCTGCATGCATTCTTTCTCTGTGTGTAAGCACTCTGACACTGTGCCAACCAGTTCTTGTCCTATTCTATTATTTTTTATTAATGCCAAGCACCAGGCTAGATAGCGACAAGTATCAATTTGATAAGTCATCGGTTTGACTCGGCTGGGATTGTAACTCCCGGACCTTTCAGACCAGGCCTGCGCTCTGCTGACTCGGCCACCGCCTCTGGTAGGTTCCTCATGAAGCACTGAAGCTGTGACCCAGAATGTTGGGTCGCAGCTTCAGCTTATATGACGGAAGGTGGAGGAAGTGGTTAATGCATCCTCACCATGATATATACAAAGCGGCATTTGATATAATGTAAACATTTTTTGTATGTGGTAAATATGTTTATTATGCTGAATAAGTCTGTTGTCAGCGGTATATAAATATCAAGTTTGTTAGAAATATTCTAGTGTTACTCTAGTATAGTTAGTTATGTGAGTCAATGAATTGTGCTGTTAAGGCCCTGTCACATTACTACACATCTCGGAAGCGCGCTGCCAACGCGTAAAATCACTTTTTTACGTTCAGATGCATCAAACTTTTTGGTGCTGGGGGAAAAGTTGGACGTCAGCACAACGGGGTGGATGTAAGCATAGCGTCGGTCCGACATAGTGGTAATATATGTCGACGCATGAGAAAAAATAGAAAAAGGTTTGGCACAATGTGTGGCTAATGTGCCCCTTGCACATGTGGCATTTACCTAGCGTTGGCATAACGTGCTCCCAACATACTGCTAGCAATTGTTAAACGTGTTGCACAACATATGAGAGCGTAGTGCCAGCGCATGAGCGACGCATGTCCAATGACAGTCCAGCGCATTTCGGCATTGAGCCAGCGTGCACCCAGCTCATGCGACGTTGGCATAACGCGTGAGTAACACATGCCAACATGTGGGGGGGCACCCGGCCCACCCGCAAGATGCTCATGGCACATTCGCAGAACAGCGGCGGTGAATGTTATATATGATAAGCGAGTGCCAGACGCCCCCTATACGTCAAATACATCGAGACACGGTGGAGAAACGCAAACCGCATGTCGGCCATACGTTATGCATACGTTAGAACAACATCATCATATGTTGGCATTATGTTACCAATGCACAGACTGAACGCTCTCCATCAGAGGAACGAAAGTCAATGTAGGACAACGTAAGAACAACATTCCTCCAACACGTATCTAACATGTCTCAATGTATGCCTAACATAGACATAATGTAAGCACCCATGCGTTGTCATGGGTCAAAAGTTTTGTGCATGCACAAAACTTTGCCGACCCCCTGACATGCGCCGCCATATGTCAACGAAAGTCGACGTACATTGACGTATACCAATGCACGCCTAACGCATGGGTAACGCTTAATGACGTATCCCGGCATAGCGGCAAAAAATCACATACGTCGCCATAAGTTTGCGCGATGCGTCGTAATGTGACGGCCATCTGAACCCCCAAACATTACTAGTCTCCACAGGTGTGTTCTGACAACTGTCTGTCAGTTCCCACCCATCGTTACTCTCAACAATTCATAAGGAATAAAGGAAGACAAGTTGCGCAAGATTGACAGTGAAGGGGTTGGGCCAGAGATGATTAGCACTATATATAACAACAACAACAAAAAGATTCACGCGCGGTCCTCGCTATCCCCTGTATGGAAGCACAGCCAGCTCCAACACTGAGCCCTGCGGCTAATACCGTACAATGGCGTCCTTATTGACCAATAATGGGGAGGGAGGGGGTCATAGACCACCACCTCCCTGCTCCACAGTGCCATCCCCTGTCTCCTCTTGGGACAGCGAGATCCGGCACAACAAGCTTGGCACCTGCAATAAATATATACAGCACCGAGCAACAACATTATACCGGCCACTGCCAACAAACAATACCACAATATACTAAACTGTTCAGCACGGATGTATCCATTCAGCACCTGGACCAGACTGTTCAGCGACATCAGTGGGACCTGCAGCTCCAGCAACCACTCGAGCTGCTCCTGCATCATTCGATGGACGGCAGGAGGCCATGAGACATTCAAGGCTCGAAGGTCCAATCTTGCCGGCATTCGTCGCACGTTCACTGTCTCATGTCTCACTGTCAATGTTCTCAAAAGCCAACCTCTGCCCTCCACCATGCATGCTTCCGGCATCTGCAGCAGTGTTGGGCCGGTAACCCTCTGGTTGAGTTGGGGTTTTCCGCCACAACGAACAGTCACATCGATGTGGGGCTCATGGGTGCAATACTCACACCACCCATGCCCTCAGGTGCCACAACAGTCACAGACATGGTCTTCCGGTTCTTCATGATTCGCAACTTGCAGTCTTCCGGCTCTGTCCCCATCACGAGTGCTGCTTCACAGGCTTGGTAGGTCATCTCCATGGCAGGGTAGCACACGATGGGCAGCTTGCCCATGCAAGCTTCAGGATAGAAGCTTGCCTTCCTTCTCATGTGCACTGCTACCACAGTCTTCCCCACCACTGTTCTCAAATGTTCAGCATCCAGTAGTACCAGCACATAAGTCAAGTGGTGGGCCGAATACGCGTCCTGTATCACCATTTGCAGTCCCAGGCGAAATGCGATCGATGCGTCTGGACCCCACAACGCCTCCACCCGCGTGTGCTGGTAGTACTAGTGCAGATCCAGACCTCGAAAGCCCGCACTCCTGGTTGCCTCCAGGATGAGTGCCAGGAGTGTCTCTGTGAGCATGTCACGCTCCAGCTGCATCTCCATGCGATGTTGCAAGGCCCTTTTTGACACATAATCGTCCACCACACTCTCAAATTTTTCTACTGCCACCATCACGTGCTGCAGCAGCAACAACAAGTCATTGGAGGTGGCCATCATGTCTTCCACTTCATCCTGGGATAAGGCTAGCATACGCTCTACAACTGAAACATGCTCCGCTAATTGCAGTTGTATATTACGGGTTCTACTCATAATGGAAAGCATGTGCTCTTGGTTATGCTTCAGTCTGCAGACTGTTTGAGGTAATAGCCCATTGCACCTTGTTTAAATGTGCATGACTCACTGTGCCAAACAGCCAGGATGCTGCCACCCCTACTGCATCAAACAGTCCCCTTTTAGGCCTTTTAGCAACCACCTGCTGAACCCCAACAGGGTCCTGCTCTAACCTAGCCTGTAGGACACTGAGCTTCATGTTCCAATGATGAATATTATCATACCACTTGTGTTTTTGTCAATTTATCCACATGGTCCCGCACTTGTGAGAACCAGTTCTCCCCACGTTGGCTGGTTTGGGGGTGTGATCAATACCACCAGCTGCCACACAGCCGACACCGTCCTCACCTCACCTTGGCCTCTTACCAGGATGCCATCCTCTTGAAAGGTTGGTGCTGCTGCCAAGAGACAGGCAGCACCAAATGACGCCTATGTGCCAATACAGTCACCACATAGTACAAATTGACATAAATATGAAATGCAGTGCCAGGTGATAACTATAAAGGAAATCGTGTCCAGTTGCACTATGTTAATAGTGAGAACTGGGCAGACCCTATTATCAGCCACAACACTGCTATATTCGACAAACACGTGGTGCCTGGTGAAAAATCTAAATTGCTGCAATCAATCTGCACAACTCCTGAATGCAATCTAATTACACCCCGGAGCTTCCCGAAGCGATACAAACTCAATTTTGGTCTAAAAACACGCCTTAGCTTCCAGAAACGAGCAAAAACAAAATGTTTTGAAAAATAATCACTTTTGCTGATGGAAAACACCACATAATGTCCATGTAATTATATCAGCACACACTGTTGTGAAAAATAATCACTTGATGCTGGAAACACCACACAATATCCGTGTAGTGTACAGTCTCAATGTTTTTGGTAAAACCAACAATTTATATATACACGATTATCATGAATATATATATAAAGAATTGAAGTTCCACAGACGAACACCTCCTCCTCCTGGTGTGCCCAAAGAACAGCTCCATGCATGCAATGCAGGCCCGTTTTGCTAGGTGCTGTTCATCCAAGTCTGGCATAGGCATGGTGAGTCTGGTCTTCTTGCGGGTGTGGGATTGCAACACACGTGTGGGAGGATCATCACAGCTGACTGGTGGTGGGCGTTTGACCGCACCGGTCACTGTCCTGTGGTAGTCCACCTCCCGTGTCGTGACCAGGTGTTCATGGTCCAGTGCACCAGGGGACACGTCCACTGGCATCGCGTCAGGCGGCATCACTGCCCACCACGCATCGCTGGCCGCTGCATCGGTGTTCGGTGTGTGGGTTATGATGACCTCTTCAATTGTCCCTGCCCCTGTGCACCCTTGCACCTGCGTGCCAGGTAGACCATCATCTCAGGCCCGGCCTCAGCCCCATCGTGCCTCATCACCTGTTCGGGACCCTGAGGAACAAAATACAGGCAAGAAACACAAGTACCGCTAGCTGTACCCCTGCCCATCATGCCCCCATTACTTTGCCCAATTATCCCATCACTACCCCGGTCACCTACATCACCTACTGTATTATTCATACCGTTAGTGTCAGCTTCTCCCCGCATGTCATCATTACTCCGGCCACCTGCCCCGACCCTTCCTTGGCCACTTATCCCATTACTACCCCACCTATGCATGGCATTAGTGTCACCTGTAGCATACCTGCCATCATTACCTCTGAGACTTCTACCAGCCTCCCTCTGGTCAATCATGTCATCCTTGCTTCGGCCACCTACACCGACGCCTCTTAGGCCACTTATCCCATTACCAACACCACTTACCTCCTGATGGGGGCCGTTATGGCCATTGACCGTATCTCGGCCCTCTTTAGCCCTATTTAGCCCCCTCATCAGTGTCACGGTCCAGTGGTCGGGCATCCATACCCGCATGTCAAGTCAAGGCACGTCACCTTTTATGGCCCCCATTGTGCCTGGCGTGGCCCGCATCACCTGCCTCGCTATGGCCTAAAAGTGGGGAACCTTTATGTACATTATTAGGGACCAATTGCCCATTACTGTTATTCCCCACCTGTAGATTGGCCCTTCCTCGTGTCACCATTGCATATGTGCTCGGCATGCCAGCCCCTCTGCACTGACCACTACCCTCCAGTAGACCTGGTAATTGCCCTTGTAATTCTCATCTTGGCAATTGGCAGTTCCCATTCCAATCAAACCGGCCATAGCTGTGCCCACCTGGGCTCTCCCATGGCTCTCCATCCACCACCCCATGTAGTCTGGGATGATGTGCTGGCATGTCCACCCCATGTCTTTTACAGCCCTCTTTTGCTGTAATTGCTGCTTCTTTCTCTGCCCCCAGGTAAGCCTGGAGTTTATTAGGTCCCACTCCATCTCCCCATCGGCTAATTTCACCTGATCCTGGTTTACCACCCTCTTGCAGTTCCCAGGACCCACCACAGTAATTACAGCCCCCCCCCTGACACCTGTAACGATGAACTCAGGGTCAAACTGCCTGTGCAATGGACCTGGCTCATTAACTAGCAGCAAGACAGCATCCCCTACAACCAGCTGCACAGCATTAGCCCTGCTAATTGCCCTGGCTGTATTATACTGCCGACCGATGGCCCTGTTTCTCACTGCTTCCCACAGTGAGTCTGCAGTTCATCGAATCGCCTGGCTGCATTCGATGTTATCTCACCAGTCTGCCTGTACAGCAGCTGGGACTGTGGCTTATTTTGGTGCCTGCCAAACTGCAAATAAATCTACCCTCACTTAGTAGCCTGGTCAAAGGAGTGCGAGCCAATACTATCCTATTAGCCACAGCCCCCTCACCACTCCTACTGACCAGCACATTTTCCTTAACTTTCCCATATTTCCCGATCATCATATATGCTGCTTACATTGTCAAATTGTTGATGCAAGGCAATACAACCAACACAATTTAATAAGATGTGCTTGAATGTCTCTACATACACAATACATGATTCAAATTATTGGAATAAATATCATACATATGTTATACTATCAACAATTAAATAAAGAAAACCAACAAAATAAAAAGAAAGAACTGTCTTTGAGTCTGCTGGCCACAAGCACACAACATCAATTCACTTCCGCTGAGATCATATTTAGTAGTAGTTTTGATTTCAGATATAATCATTACATTTATATGCATAGCACACATTATAGTGCCTTAAAGGAGCTTAGAAATTGGCTTTGCAATCAAAAGGAGCATCGAACACATAATTCTGACATTCCAAGGCGAGCATCTTAAATTTGCATAGTCCGATCACTTCAATGGTTCGAAGACCAGTGCCTTGGCGCTGACAAGATATGTGTTCAGATGAATAAAATATTTACAAAAATAAGTATGTTTGAAATTTACTATACTTCCACATATGTTTAAATTATGCAATGTCACTAGTGTAAAGAATGGGAGAATTACTGTGAAATTGAATGCTCAAAGAAAGATTCATTTACTCGACCAAGTGACGTGTCCAACTTACTACAAGCTGGTTGGGTCTCCTCCTGTTGGCGCTATTTATCATAAGCATATTCAGCGCTGTAAGGAATGGGACAACCAGCCATGTTTGAACCCGTTTGAGCCCATTTGAACTTGCCGGAAATAGACTTTCCTCTTCTCATGTTCGCGAGAACTCAGTGAAGTAGAATTTGCCGATACGCGCAGTTCAAAACTTAGATTTTATTCAAAATTAAAAGAAATAAAGAACAATTTGGCATAAACATGGTGCACAAATGCAATATTAATACTTTATTCCGCGGAAACAACGGCCCTTCGATTATCACGACCGCGACTCGGATCATGCGAGTTGCTAAAATTTCAAATCAAACATATTGCAAATGGCGGCCCCCATAAGGGGTGGCCATTTGCAATCGAAAAGAATTGCTCTGATTGGCTCAAATTATGGAAAGATCCCATTATTATTTTAGTAGTTTCTTGTTCAGACATAGTTACACATATATATGTATCTTTTGAACACCCAACCCGCGGTCATACGGCTTTCTGACTCTACGTATAAATGGACAAGGAGTGACTCGATGTCTTTTTATCGGAACGACTGACTCCGCAGTATGTCACTATTTTTATGTGGCTCACTCTACCAAAGGGCAAGCTGTGCCCGATTTCCAGAAACGTCTGTTGGTCTTGGCAGAAGGGGCCCTGACACACCGAATTGGTCTTTATGTAGACTGAGCCTGCAATACCCTAAGTTGGCCCTGGGAGGGTGGCTGAGCTTACATATTTCATCCAATGTCGAAATACGGAAAGACTAAGTCTACATAAGCCGTTCTCGTTCGTCCAATGCTGGATATTTTCGAGAAGATGATAAACTCTGTATTTACTGCAATATATTTAATTATTCATTAATTTATATGATTCTCCATTTACGTTAAGTTACGTTAAGTTACATTTTCGATGCTAAACTATGCGTTGGTGTAGTAGTCACAATACGCGATTTATATTGGACGCAATAAAATCCCGAAATATTTTGTCCCTGGAAATATACGAATATACGAATAGACTTCTCTTCTATTGTACCTTATTATGGCTGAAAACTAGTCAGGGGTTTCCTCCCCCGTTTTATTACGGTTTGTTAAGCTTTCTTTTAGTTTGGATGTATTTATTGGTCCCTTCCATAGGCACTAGGTGGTGCCATCATTAATTGTCAGGGTTCTAACCTAATATCTCCGGGTGGCAGCACCGGACAGACAGAGGTCAGACGGTCGTCTTCTTTTCTAGTTGTGAATCTTCCCGCCCGATGGCACCACCTGCGCGACTGATACTTCATGTTACCGCTAGGAGTCTCACCCGTGTCTCACTGATTGACAGTGTTTGACCACACCACACCACACCGCTCTCACACTACACTCACACTCACACACTCACACCAGCTCACACTATTCTACATCTATCTCACCCGCGTACCTTCTCTCCCCAACGGTCAAGAATGTCTTCCCGAAGTGTTCTCGACACTAAACGTGTGAGTATTTGACTTATATCCATCTATTTCGGTATCCTTCTATTTCGGGTTTATGTTAGGTTTAGGGTTTAGGGTTTATTATTTCTTTTCCCGTCTATTATTGCCTGTGAAATTAATTCTGAATCTTCCGTCTTCCGTCGATTTAAATATGTCGATCTATATATGTATATTTATCTATGTAGATTTACAATCATTTATTTAGGTTTGTTCTTGTTTTGTTTTGCAGACTGTGGTTTCCACCACAGCCGAGCAGCGGGCTATTCTGCAGCGCTTTTTCGACGAAGGCTTGGTCAGCACCTCCAAGCCGTTCGAGCCGGAGTTGCTGCGCGCTGCAGAGGCCGCCAATATGTCATTGCGGGCAGTCAAGGTTCGGATAAATTAGTTTTCCCCCCCCGTCCCCCCAATTTTACTACAGTGGCTCGGGTCGGAGGGTAGGGTAGGAGCATGTGTGATTACGGTGATTAGGGTCAATAGGTCAATTGCTTAAAGCCACGGAGAAGTAATGTGATACCAAACGGTTCACATCATACACCCCTGAACAAACTGCTAACTGCCAACCGCCACCAAGTGACCGCACATTCTCAACTCTTAGTTTTACTGATAGATCTTAGCTATACTGCGAGAACTGGAATATTTTTTTAGAAAAGAACCAGAGAAAATGCTTTTAAATTAAATGGAGAATCAATATGAAATTTTTAACTGGGTACTGACAGTACTTTGAACCAAATACAAGTCTTAAACATATTTTGCCAATTTTCGCATTTCTCCCTCTAGGTGCGTATCAGCAACATGCGACGGACTGCCCAGGAGCGGGCCTTTCCAGCCGCTTCCATGACTGCTGCCACGGACCCAGAAAGCATGCGTCAGAAGGTCCGGCTGTCCGTGCAGCAGTCGAAGCGCACAACAGGTTTCGACCTCTACAAGCGCTCCACCCAGTCCGGTAAGTTCTTTAGATTTCCTCTCAATGTTAAACTTGACTCGATGTCTTTTTATCGGTTATCAGTTTTCAAGTTAGCGGACCTACATTTCGCTGTTATTATTTACCACATATTACGTACGTAATGTTAAAGTTGTTAAAGTTGCTTTTTGGGTGATTTCAAATAAACAATTTGTATGCCTGTTCTGGTACACACTTGAATATCATTTTAGTGTCATAGCTTTCACAACGACCTTAAATGTTGCTCATACGTAAAAAAACCACAAACAATAATTAATTGAATTTAATTCTTAATTCTTAACTCTTCAGCCCCAGGCAGTTTCGCTGAAAAGCAGACTGCTTGGTTGGAGGAGTGGAGGTCGCTTCTGCCCACTGAGCGCGAAGCTTATCAGGACGATGCCCGCAACTCGCTCAGTTGAACCCCGAGGAGATGACCCGTGAGGAGCGTGTTGCCACGGTCAATACCTCTTACCACCGTCTGTGCAAGGAGGTATATTAGTGGATCATAATACATCTACCTAATGTGGACCCCGATATGTATTGATGATATCCTTTCAGCCTTGTTTTATATGTCAATTTATTTTTTGCCTCGTATATAAATCGCTTTTACCTTATTATTCTGTCCGTTATATATTGATCTTTTTTCTAGCTTCGTTTTCAAGCTTCATTTAGAATTGCCATTTACCTTGTTAAGGTTTACTTTGTGTGGTTGATTTGTGGGTTTACTTTGATCCAGGCACGCTTGCTGCGCTATCTCAACACAGACGGTGAGGTGGACATGTTGCTGTTCATGAAGTCGAAGCGGGGCAACGTGGACATCTGCTCCGGCACTGCCCCCGACTTCTTGGAACAAAACTGGTCCACCTTCAGGGACTGGTTCCTATGCAACGATGGTAAGTTTTTGCCGAATGCCACTTCTTAATTAATACCAGGTAAAAATTGGTGTTGCTCACTAGCAAACATGTCGATATTCTAACCTGTGTAACACCTGTGCTGTTCTACCTCCTGCTTATCTTTTTCATTATTTCGTTCATCCAACATGCATTTTTTTTAAACCAGAGTGGGATGGCACCGTGCCCGTCACGGCATCCTCCTCTTCCGCTGTCCCTGCTGTTGCCCCTGCTGCTACCTTCGCTGCTGCCTCTGCTCCTGCACCTGCTTCTGCTCCCGCCCCACCCATGAGCGCCAAGGAACGGATGCGCGTCACGTATCTGAGCAAACTGCAGGATGCTTTGGGTATGATATAAAACCTGATAACCTTTATGATTTTAAATCCCTGTCCCATATTGATATCACCAAAATGTTTATTGCAATTTATTTTTGTTAATACCAGGTAAAAATTGGTTGCACTTATTTATATTATTGAAATATGATAAAATCTAAAAAAAACACCATCTTGCACAATAACAGTATGCTCCGGATAACTTTTTCTTTTTTAATTACTGTAGTTCACTTTGTAGCATGACTACCTTGACCACCCACTGACAACATATATATATATATATGTGATGTTCACTTACTCACCTTGTAATATCTTGTTTTCAGAAGTCTTTCTTGGTGGACGTACCGCAGGCTTCAATGTGGGAAGGGTCCTGCCGGAAGCCCTTGCTAAAATAGGGGCAGTCATGGTGGGTCTTCCTGGTCCAATTGTCAACCTGAATGTGCTACGTAAGGAGTACTTCCTCGCCATCATGGCGGCTGACATTTCGATCGTGAAGGCCCCTGTGAGTGCTCCTGTTGAGGTCTGCGTTGAGATTCCCCACTGACCTGTCCAGATATCTCCCACAGTTCCGTGCATGTCAAGCTGTACCGATTGCGCAGCTGCAGTTCCCCCCCAGCCAACTGTAGCTGCGCCCTTGGTGGAGTCTGACATCACTTGGGAAATGGCTGTTGTACCCATAGCCATTGAGAATGAGGATGGCTTGCTACTTGGATGTAGTCAACCATCGTCCTCCTTGGCTATGAGCCCAACTGAGGTTTGTGTCATCTCCTCCAACAACCATCAGAAAGGCCTTCAAACAAGCATCCCTGCTTGACTTTATGCGGTCGTCGGCGAGCGGAAGTAAGGGACACAAGCGCGGTGCTCCCCCATGAATAGGAAAATATTGTTTAATTTAACTGTATATTGTGTATTTTAACTGTATAGATTTAATATTTTTGTAAATATATATACTTTTGTAAATATATATCTTTAAGAATTTTGTATATATATATATATATAATATTTGTAGATTTGTATATTGTGTGTATTTGTATTCTAACTGTATATATTTCATAATTTAGTATATATATTGTGACAGGTGTATAAAATAAAAATACATTATTTGGGCACTACTCCTTTGTTTGCATTTTCTCTTATAAAAAAATACACCATCCCGATGATACACAGTAAATGTGAATATCCATCCCCTTCAATACAAAACGTGGTCGGAATTTCTATTTAAATGCAATGCCAATGGCCGTCTAAGCCCACTAGTACCGACACGCCACCAAGTGTCCGCTAAAGTAAATACGCCAAATGTCCCCCTTTGCTATAGTTTACTAAGAAATACTTTGGGGGAGATGATTACTTATCGTCAGTTATAAATATATTATTTTTAAGGGCCCACTTAAGAAATATTACAATATTAAGCAAGCATATTGGCTTATTACATAATCTGGCTTCCCTTGTGCATAGGCGCACTAGCTAACTAATAATAACACTCATAGACCAAAATCTCATATACAATTGATTTTTATTTTACAATTACTATATACAATTACTATATACAATTCATATTTACAATAATTACTATATACAATTCATATTTACCACAATTACTATTTACAATTCATATTTTACAAAAATTACTATATACAATTAACATTTACACAATTCATATATACACATTTATAATTTACATTTCATTCAACTACAACAAATGCTCAGTTACTTCTTGCTCACCGTCTACTGCTAAAACAATACATACAAATGCTCATTTACTTCTTGCTCGACAAGCAGTAGAAGGTCAGCATTAGACGGTTAGGAGTAGACCATCTACCACCAGCATTCTAGTAGATCGTCTACTCCTGACCATCGTCACCGTCTACTGCTAAAACAATACATACAAATGCTCAGTTACTTCTTGCTCGACAAGCAGTAGAAGGTGAGCATTAGATTCGGTCACGCGAGTAGAACCGACCTCTAGCCACCACTGCATTTGGAGTAGATCGTCTACTCCTGACCACTCTAATGCTCACCGATCTAACTGCCTTAAAACAATACATACAAATGCTCAGTTACTTCTTGCTCGACAAGCAGTAGAAGGTGAGCATTAGACGGTGAGCAGTAGAAGGTCTAACGCCATCCAGGACTTAGCCCATCTACTGCTCAACATCTAATGCTCACCGTCTACTGCTAAAACAAACATCACAACAAATGGTCACTGCATCAGAAATGCTCAGTTACTTCATGCTCGACGAGCAAATGGTCACCTCAACACTGCACAGTGTTTTGCTCGACCAGCAGTAGAAGGTGAGCATTAGACGGTCAGCAGTAGACCATCTACCACCAGTATTATAGTAGATCGTCTACTCCTGACCATCTAATGCTCACCATCTACTGCTAAAACAATACATACAAATGCTCAGTTACTTCTTGGTCACTTCACCTCACACTTCACATCAATTGCTCGACAAGCAGTAGAAGGTGAGCATTAGATGGTGAGCAGTAGAAGGTTTAACACCAACCGTGAGTTAGACCATCTACTGCTCAACATCTAATGCTCACCGTCTACTGCTAAAACAAAACATACACCGAAATCAATAAACAAAAATGGTCACTTCACCTCAGACTTCACATCAATTGCTCGACAAGCAGTAGAAGGTGAGCATTAGACGGTGAGCAGTAGAAGGTCTAACGCCATCCAGGACTTAGACCATCTACTGCTCAACATCTAATGCTCACCGTCTACTGCTAAAACAAAACATACACCGAAATCAATAAACAAAAATGGTCACTTCACCTCACACTTCACATCAATTGCTCGACAAGCAGTAGAAGGTGAGCATTAGATGGTGAGCAGTAGAAGGTCTAACACCATCCAGGACTTAGACCATCTACTACTGAACATCTAATGCTCACCGTCTACTGCTAAAACAAAACATACACCAAAATCAATAAACAAAAATGGTCACTTCACCTCACACTTCACATCAATTGCTCGACAAGCAGTAGAAGGTGAGCATTGGACGGTGAGCAGTAGAAGGTTTAGCACCAACCGTGAGTTAGACCATCTACTGCTCAACATCTAATGCTCACCGTCTACTGCTAACAATACACGGAAATACAACTCACATCAATAAACAAAAATGGTCACTTCACCTCACACTTCACATCAATTGCTCGACAAGCAGTAGAAGGTGAGCATTAGACGGTGAGCAGCAGAAGGTCTAACGCCATCCAGGACTTAGACCTTGTACTGCTCAACATCTAATGCTCACCGTCTACTGCTAAAACAAAACATACACCGAAATCAATAAACACTTCATATCAACGAAATACTAAATATATGTGTTTACATGTTGCTCAATTGGTTGCTCCTCAAGCAGTAGAAGGTGAGCATTAGACAGTGAGCTGTACACCATGTACTGCACCTCCACTGCACAATACACCATGTACGGCTCACCATCTAATGCTCACCGTCTACTGCTATATAGAGCACTACAGAAACAAATTAAACCTAAAATTACACTGAACTAGACACCCACCACAAATGCTTAAAATACAATGGAGCGAAATACTAAATATATGTGTTTACTTTTTGCTCAATTGGTTGCTCCTCAAGCAGTAGACGGTGAGCATTAGACAGTGAGCTGTACACCATGTACTGCACCTCCACTGCACAATACACCATGTATGGCTCACCATCTAATGCTCACCGTCTACTGCTATATAGAGCACTACAGAAACAAATTAAACCTAAAATTACTCCGAAATTCACACCCATCACAAATGCTTAAAATACAATGGAGCGAAATACTAAATATATGTGTTTACTTGTTGCTCAATTGGTTGCTCCTCAAGCAGTAGAAGGTGAGCATTAGACAGTGAGCTGTACACCATGTACTGCACCTCCACTGCACAATACACCATGTACGGCTCACCATCTAATGCTCACCGTCTACTGCTATATAGAGCACTACAGAAACAAATTAAACCTAAAATTACACCGAAGAACTACAGAAACAAATTGGTCGTAATGCTCGCATTGCGTTTGATGCGAGGGAAGGAAGAGACCCTCCCCCCGCCTCTGCCACTGCCCGGCGTTCTCACCTTCCCTGTCATCCTCCCCTCAGCTTTCTCCCACCTCGCCCTCTCACCCTGCCCGCCGCTTTCTCACCTCCCCCCCTCTCGCCTCCCCGCTCCCTCCCTTATAAGGCCGCCCGCCGGCCTCCCTCAGTCACTCGCCTTCCAGCCGTCCTCCCTGCTCAAGCTCGTTGTTCTTTGGCCTTCACCTGGGACCGTTTCTCCACCTGGGACCGCTCCAACACCAGCATCATGCCCGGAAGCGGTAAAGGACGGAAGGGAGCCCGGACGACCGCCGCGGCCACGCCGGGCCCCTCGGGACCGGCCTTCGGGCACCGAGGCCGCCATCCTCCAGGCGCCTCAACAGATCACGGCCCGCCTCGACGCCCTGGAGTGCGGAGCCGCCCGCGAGCCCGAGGGGACGCCACCGCCCACCCCGAGGCGGCGGACGGCGTACAGCACACCGCCCATCCCATCACCTCGGGCACACGTCGCTGGGGGAGCGCACCCCCCCGCCACCTCAAGCACCGCTCCCAGGAGCACAGTCCCCGGCCGCCTCGGCGGATTTTTGATCCGCCGGCCCCTCCCCGGCCGGCCCGGGGGGCCATCTCCGGCGCCTCACCCACACCCATGCCGACAACCACGTCACCACTACCGACAACCGCCCAGAGATCACTGACCGACACACCGCCCAGACACAGCCGGGGACCATCACCTCGCACCGCAGGCCCCAGACGCCGCCCACTCAGAAGACGAATCCTCCCCACACCCACACCCATGCCGACAACCCCGTCACCACTACCGACAACCCCCCAGAGATCACTGACCGAAACACCGCCCAGACACAGCCGGGGACCATCACCTCGCACCACAGGCCCCAGACGCCGCCCACTCCGACGACGAATCCTCCCCAGACAGCACAGCCGCCGACCATCACGGCCTCCACGACACCGCCTTCCTCAACCCACCTGAGCCGACCCGGACACCCAGCCCTGCTCTACACCCGGCCCTGGACCTCAGAAGCGGCCTACGCCTCGGGCCCCCGCCTCGGGCACGCCTCGAGCCCTCTCCTCCTGTTTTGGTGGAGGGCTCTTCGGCGCCCCTCGCCACGAAGTCTGAAAGCTCCCCCGGATCTCCTTAGCCTTAGGTTTATTTTACCGCCTCCTTGTACAGACTCTTTATTTCCTGAGGTGCCAGCCTTTAGTTTACCTTAGGTCTATTTTACCGCTTCCTTGTACTTACTCTGTTGATCCCCTGAGGTGCCCGCCTCAGATTATTTCACCGTTTCCCTGTACTTACTGTTGTATTTCCTGAGGTGTTCTCAATAAAGCACCTCTTTTTCCCACCCCCACCTTGCCTTCTTCCTTTTCGCGCATCAAACCTAAAATTACACCGAAATACACACCAACCGAAATATGTTGCTACATGTTGCTAAGTACCTTGCTCAGTAAAGCATATAATTTGGTATAGTAAAACATATAACGAGGTATCTCAAAAAAACACCGGCTTGAATTAGATCTACAGTTAAATTGAGTTACATAACATAATTAACACAGAGGCCGAGTTGAATTAAATCTCATCTGAAGAAGAAAACTCTAAGTGAAGTAGAAGGTCATCAACATCCATCTGCTCTGAATCATGGAAAGAATTGTTATCCACTTCGCCTTCGCTCCGTCTCCCTCTCTCACTACCACTACCACTATTTTGAGCATAAGTACCGGCAAAAATTCGATGCAAAATGGTCTGATCCAACTCCATATCCTTTTGAAACTTTAGCCTAGCAACATAAGCAACATCGTGCTGGACCATCTCATTATCACATATTTTCTCAAGAATAAATGCCTTGATACCGGGGCTTTCAGCATGCACAAGAGCCTGCAGCAGTTGGGCCTTACACGATATATAATGTGACATGAGCGCAACTATCTCAATATGTAAGCACCGTAGCTCTTCTTCAGCCCTGTTTAAAAGTTCATGTGCAAAGACGGCCGACTTACGCACGCTGTAGCATACAGTTTCCGGATCTTCCAAGTCGTTGTAAAATGGAGCATCTGGCTCGTGAACCATGGCAAGTGTTAGTTGGTCTGCTTCCGGAAGTGCTAACTGGACATTGTAGTCGCGTAGTGAGCGCGACAACTTACCGTTCACAGCACGCAACTGAATGGAGAAGCGTTGAGCGGATGCATTTCCATGCGCAGTTCTCTTCAAGAGTGTTAGATGGCGGCGTTCCATCGACTGATGATGCATCCGCTTGCGGGTGGCAGCAGACAACTTGATGCGTGACCATTGAAGGTGATCCCTCAGCAGAGCACTGCCCTCTCTCCAGCGACGGCATACTTTTAGCGAATCCTCACGACGGAGCAATCGACCTTCACTCCTGCAAAAGATTGTATGTAAGTTAATAGTTGATGATATTAAACAACGATCCAATCGACCTTCACTCCTGCAAAAGATGGTGTGTGATTATTGATAATAATCCTCTCTATTCAGGACAGTTTAAGTTCTTAGGTTTATACACTACGCATAATGTATAGTGCTTAATGCTCTCCAATATGTACAAGTGGTGATTATATACTATTCATATTGATTACAAATTTTAAATTCTTGTCAAACTTGAATATATAGTATATATACTGATTACAAAGTTTTGTAAAGTCTCAGTTTCCTAAACGTTTTACTCATGTGGCGAGTTCTTCGTTCAGCTGGATGTCAGCAGGGAGTAGTAGTTGTTCAGCTCGCGTGCATACTTCTCCCGAAGTGTTAGGGATGGTTGACGCACCCTACGCATCTGTCCGTATGTTTCTTGGAAGTTCGCAGCCCATATGGCAATGGTTGCCGGAGTTAATGCCTCTCCATCAACTGAAATTTGTTTAAATATTGATTTACATTAATTTAAAGAAAGGTAATTAATTTCTTGGAAGTTCGCAGCCCATACGGCAATGGTTGCCGGAGTTAAAGCTTCTACATCAACTGAAATTTTTTAAACATTGATATACATTGGTATAAAGAAAGGTAATGAATTTCTTGGAAGTTCGCAGCCCATACGGCAATGGTTGCCGGAGTTAATGCTTCTCCATCAACTGAAATTTGTTATACATTGATATACATTAATATAATGAATTCCACTGCTTCAGACACGGGTTATGTAACTGGGTTTAACCGCTATTCAAACACGTTAATATAAATAAAGGTAAATCACAATGGGTTTAATCAAGTATAAATTAAGACCTGCAAAAATTATAAACACGTCGTGAGGTAACTGGGTTTAACGAAACTTCAAGCACGGAAGGTAATATAACCAGAATGGGTTTCACCGAATAGAAATTTATATAGTACAATTTAGTTACCTGTTTCTATGGCACACAGTCTGGCGATATCAGCCCGTGCTGTTTCTGCCTGCCGCGTAGCAGAGTGCAGACGCCGACTCATAGTACTGGGCGCTTGAGAGATGGATTTCCGGCTCATGTGCAGCAATGCCGCGACCAGTAGGTCCTGTCGGTGGGTTGCCGACATCTCACGGGTGATGTACGCCATTCGTCCCAGGGTTGACCAGAAGCGTTCGATGTTTTCCCCATCTGCCATCCGGTAATCGTGCAGCAGGCGTGGATTATATTGAACCTATAATGGTTGTCGAGAACAGAACATGTGGAATAACGAATGGATGAGAACATGTGAAAGCACGAATAGCCTGTTTATTAGCTATGACGGTTATAACAGTGCAGAATTAGAGGAATTAGAGGACAAAAGTCTATCGGATATACATCATGCTGTACTATAAATTTCACATGTGGAAATAAAAATTAACCTCCAATGGTTGACGAGAACAGAACATGTGGAAAAACGAGTGGATGAGAACATGTGAACCCACAAATAACCTGTTCAATAGCTATGACAGTTAGAATACTCGGAAGTAGTGCATAATACAAATTTATACCTTAAAGATGTTAATATACTTGATAAAATTACAGTTTCAACCTTATAGAAGTATATACCTGACAACCAGCATCATGCGAGTAACCGTGGAACATTGGTACTGCAAGGGACAGTTGCTGCATGGGCACCCCCGAATTTGCCAGCTGTGGCCGAAGTCGGCAGGCAACATCGTATAGTACCTTCAGCTCCCGCCCGCCAACCTGCGCGGTTACTCTCTTTAGGACAGAGACTGGATATCCCATTCTACCAAAAAAAGAAAAAACATAAGTGCAAACATTCGGGACCGCATAACGTTTAAAATAGCTGTTTCATTAATTGTTTTAATAAGGACAAGAGACAACCAATAAGTGGTTTTTAACGACGGCGGGATACGCTAACCACGTTCCATATCATGTTCTATGGTGAGAACTGGCAATAAAAGTTCAGACCTTTTCCCTTTGTTTCAGTGTAATTACAGATCCAAAAATTATCTCAACTTTCTTACTACTAGACCAATATGCCTTATTAAATAAATAAAAAATCAATACTTTCTTAAGACTAGACCAATATGTTTGATCTTTGTGTTATTTAAAAGCATTATTTTGCCTCTATACAATGGTATGAGTTTCATTTCTATACGGCAATCTACAAACTAAAGCAATAAAAGCTAAGACCTACTTTTCTCCAGCTGTCATGTTTATAAAGTGGTAGGGATGGTCGTGGACACAGACAGAGCCGAAAACGCCGCTAACATCAAGGCCACGGTTGATGAACACGCCACGACCCCCGCCTCGGAAATCATGACACATCTGTTAACATGAACAACAAGGAAAGTCATGCCTGGTTGCTGTGACATGGCTGTTAGTATTGCTTTCGCTGGCACCAACACAGCAGTAGTATGAGCGATTGTGACACTTAAGGTAATTGTATTTATCATATAGTGTACTTATAGTAGTGGCCAGTATGCGAGATTGTAACCATTAAATTAATTGTAAGGATCCAGTATTAGCTTACTGCATAGTGCTGCTAATGGGTGTTCACAGTATTAGCAATATTCCGGTGTACTTTGTTAAATAACTTCTGAGGCAGAATACAGACATCGACATTTGCTGCTAATGGGTGTTCACTGTGAGAACAAATTATGGTTCACTACTAACATTAAACTATTAGTCAAGTATTAGCAATATTCCGGTGTACTTTAGTTAAATAACTTCTGAGGCAGAATACATACATCGACATTTGCCGGCTGTTCAGCATCTCTTAGATAAGGGTTGACATCTTCGGGAGGAATGAAGAATTTTGTCCCTTGCTGTGGTGGATAGAAGCTGGGACCTGCCGTACTTTTCCGCACCAATCGGAAATTACCATCGAGACTCAATACCAGTGGTAGTTCATCTTTGGTTTGTTCACAGATGGGACATTTGCTGCCATCTGGGAAGTCCGGCAACAGATCACTAGAGCGATGGACATCATAGACAAACTGTCTGTGCTGTGGAGCACATTGCAGGAGAGCGCGATATAGTGCAAACTGTTAAGAAAGCAAAAGGCATCGGCTTGCACTAGGGAGTGACAGAAAGTACTATAACAGAATATTAATCTAGAGGTTTCACCAGCACACAATAGAGGTTTTCGGGATCTGCCTGTGGCCACAGTGAATGTGTACGCACAAGTTAAGCATAGCTGACTAAGTATTAGTATTAGGGCAATTGGACAGACGGTCCTTCAGTATGCACGTATACTGTTAGTAGCATTGCAGAGGCCTCATATTTAACACCTTATTAATTATATAATTATATAATTCACGGGCATACGACATAGGTTTTGGGTTAACTGGGTTATTAATAACCAGTGTCATGACCATTGTTTCCCCCAGACTTTGTTACCTTCGTTTCCTTGTTGTGTGGCAGGCTCTGTACATGATCGGTGGTGGTGGCACAAAACTTTTTCAGGGCAACAGGTCCTTCCAGCAAGAAGGAGCGCGCACGGTCCATCAGGCGCATGTCAATGGCAGATGTAGGGATTGTAGGTGTAACCGGCCAGAAACCTAACCGGACAAGCGTTTCTGTACGGTCCATGCAGCTACAGAACAGGAAGTCCTGGTAGTGTTTCCTACCTGGATAAGAAACAGAAGCTTTCGACATATATGACCATATATGACCGTGAAGACATCCAGTGGCCAAGTGACGCGAAGCTTTAACCAGTTATTGCTGGACATGAGCTTATATAAGCTTTAAACAGTGACAAACAACAAAGTCGAGGGAATGGATGGAGTGATAACCCACGAATGTCATTATAATATGCCGTCCAGATTTCAACCAACTTTAACAAATTAACATCTGATTAAGCATTTATATAGTTAGTACAATTTATTCACTCTGTATGGGAAGGACACATCCTGGTCTAGGTGACATAAGCATTAAATAAGTGTGCTGGGTTATTCACTCATTTAGCAGTGTTCATCCATAAGGACTCCTTCAATATTGCAAGTCTTAATAATGGTAAAAACAAGGTCAAGCGTATAAATTGTATCAACCATAAAGCATAATAGCTTGGTTATCTGTAGAGTTTGAAGATGATTTTCCGTAGAATGTGATTATGGCAAGAGCAGGTTACAGATAACTCACCGTACACATCGAAGATGGTCATGGGGCCCATTCTAGCTGTCCCACAGGTGTCATGGAGATTGTTTCCATGCGACGGTAACTGCATAGGCGGTGATCGCAGCCGGATCAGTGGGACAAACAGCTCGCCCTGCAATGAACAAATTTATGAACAAATTTATCAGGCCCTTTTAGTCCACTAGCTCTGAAGAAGAATTTCCTAATTTTGTAGTGGCTTTGTGGTTATATAGCAATGTATAGAGTTAGTGCAAGTTAATCACTAAACTATGGGGCACTGTGTCGTAATGCAAATTTACATTTATTCAATAATTAATAACCGATCAACCAGCAAATTAACATTTATTAAATAATTAATAACCGATCAACCAGATGAAGAAGTCTTTGTGGTTATATAGCAGGCTTTGTGGTTATATATAGTTCAAGTTATTCAATCGACTCTGGGGCACTGTGTCGTAATGCAAATAATTAGTAACTTAAAAGAAACATCCTGGATGTGATTTGGAACGATATCAACCTATCAACCAGATGAATAAGAATTTCTTAATTTTGGAGTGGCTTTTAGGTTATACAGCAACGTATATAGTTAGTTCAAGTTTCAACAAATACATTTAGTATGAAATGTGTTCAAATTAAAGTGTGTAATGACCTACCTGCCGATAAGGGCCATGTGAAGAGGCGCAAGTTTCTGGTGTTTTTTAAAACACCCTTCACAGTAGTAGGCTGTTGGCCCACACTCAGGGCATAAGATCGGATGCCTTACTGTGTCTCGGGAACAAACCGCGCACGTAGTCATCAGTGGTGCAAATGAATTGTAATGACTGCGTGTTAGTTGTGGACGGATTACATTCCACTTCCGCGCTGCGTTCGCTTGGCGTTGGGCATTCATGGTTAGGCCTGGAATGAACAGCTTAGTTTAAGAATATTTCAATTTGGTGAGGTTTTGCTATTCCAATAATAACTTCAAAAGTTTCACTCAATTTCAACCGGAAAATTCACCGTTTCATATCAATCTGCAATTTAAAATAAGTGAACTGGAGTGTGTAACCATTATTAATCTTATATACTGTTGAGTCAGAATTGGCACGAATCGGAATGCAACAGCTACTATCTCACACACATGTTAAAGCCTTGTACTGTACCGACAGATATTTCACTTTTTCTGAAGATTGCTCACGGCCATTGACAATGCGTTGAGTTTGCCGGTACGCTCAGTGAAAAACGTCTATTTTATTCACAATTAATAGAAATGCATAACCCTAACAGGATAAATGTAATATAATCTATTCATTCAATGTGTTTTCTATATGTGTACCAGGTGGTTTGTTTCTAGATGGTTTGGTTTTAGAGATATTTTACTTTTTCTCTATGAAGATTGCTCACAACCATTGACAATGCATTGAATTTTAAATTAATAGAAATGCACAACCCTAACCATATAAACTTAATATAATCTATTCTTTGAATGTGTTGTCTATATATATGTGTAGCAGGCGGTTTATTTCTAAATGGTGTGGTTTTAGCGATATGTCACTACTGTGTGCATTTACATTTATTCGAACGGGTGTAATCGTCAGAGGAGATAGGCATCTACACGATTAGAATGATTTTGTAATGTTACTAATCTGCTCGATAACGATTTCAACAGTGGTTTCACAAAGCACTTCTGAATATAGACATATTAGTGACATATTTGTGGATGACATTGTGAGAACAGCATGAGCAGCTACTATGACACACACATTTAAACGCTAAGTACTGTCTTTCCGAATGCACAAGATTAACAAAATGGACACAAATACACAATAAAGGTGGCAAATGAAAGAGAAAAAAATCAATATTTTCGATTGTCACAGGCATATAGAAACCAGGTCACAGAGTTTAGTGTAGAGGTGACACGTATACCGCAGCGCCCCAAGCGGGAAGTGATGTACCAACCGAAACCAAGCGAGATAGCTAATTGCAATTATCAGTATAAGAATTTGGTAGAAGCCTCCCGCCTCTGTCCAATCCACCAGTTAGAATCCAAGTAAATGCACACATTAGTGACAGTGATATGCTTGGAGTTTCAGAGTTTCATTGCAATAGACATTGCAATGAAATTGTAGAAACGTAACATGCATGTATTAAAATAATTACCTTCATCAATCGGTTGGACTTGCAGTTGCGGTTCAGGTTCACGTTCAACTGCAGGTGGAGATGGAGGCGGAGATGGCGGTGGAGATGGAGGTGGAGGTGCAGGTGCAGGTGCAGGTGCAGGTGCAGGTGCAGGTACAGGTTCCGCTTCAAGTTCAGCTGGAACTGGAGCATCAAGTGGAGCTGGATTTCGGGCTTGAGCTTGAGCTCGGGCTAGAGCTTGGACTTGAGCGATTCTCTCTGCGTGTGAGCCCCTAGTACGAATCGGCTCCCATCAATAGATACTGCTTTGAATGCCATTGACAATCTGTGTATGACAATCTGTATTGACAATCTGATTTGTTGTTGGTTGTCTGTTTGGTGGTTGTTGTTTGTTGGTTGGTTGTTGTTGGTTGTTGGTTGTATGTTTGTTTGTTGGTTGTTTTGTCGGTTGTTGTTGGCTGTTCGTGGATTGGTTGTAGATTGTCTGTTGTCGTTTGGTTGTTGTTAGTTGTTGTTGTTTGTTGGGTGTTGTTTGTTGTTGTTTATTGGTGTTGCTTGTTGGTTGATGTTGTTGGTGGCGGTTATTGGTGGTTGTTGTTTGGTTGTTAGCTGGTTTGTTGGTTGAGAATATATATATAATGGATGTTGGTTTGATGTGGATTGGTTGACGATTTGGTTGTTGGATTTGTTGTTGGTTGTCTGTTCGGTTGTTGTTGTTGTTTGTTGTTTGTTGCTGGTTGTTGGTAGCATGTTTGTTTGTTGGTTGTTTTGTCGGTTGTTTTGTCGGTTGTTGTTGGTTGTTCGTGGATTGGTTATTGATTGTCTGTTGTTGGTTGTTGTTTGGTTGTTGTTTGGTTGTTGTTTGGTTGTTGTTGTTGGTGGTTGGTTTGTTGGTTGGTTGTTTTTGGTTGATTGATTGGTTGGTTGGTTAATTTGTTGATTGTATGTTTGGTTTTTGTTGTTTGGTTGGTTGTTGGTTGTTTGTTGGTATGTTGGTATGTTGAGAATATATATATAATGGGTGTTGGTTTGATGTGGATTGGTTGTTGATTGGGTTGTCGTTGGTTGTCTGTTTGGTGGTTGTTGTTTGTTGATTGTTGCTGGTTGTTGGTTATATGTTTGGTGGTTTGTTTGGTTGTTGTTGTTGGTTGTTGGTTGGTTTGGTTGGTTGGTTGGTTTGGTTGGTTGGTTGGTTGTTGGTTGGTTGGTTGTTGGTTGTTGGTTGTAGATTGTTGGTTGTTAAGTTGTTGTTGGTTGTCTGTTTGGTGGTTGTTGGTTGTTTGTTGCGGATTGGTTTTTTGGTTGGTTGTTGGTTGGTTGTTGGTTGTAGATTGTCAGTTGTTAATTTGTTGTTTGGTTGTCTGTTTGGTGGTTGTTGGTTGTTGGTTTTTGGTTGCGGATTGGTTTTGTTTTTTTCGAGCTATAACCCATGAGCAGCATAAACAACCGCAAAACTGCAACACATAAACACTCCCAAAATATAAACTGTATGTTTTGGATTGCTGGTTGTATTGGCTCATTGTTGGGTAGTTGCACCGCATCCCACAACCCACTAAACAACCGCAAAACATAAACACCCCCAAAATATAAACTTATGTAAACTTATGTAAAACAAAAACTAAAGATAGGCTATGTGGTTGTGAACGCCTGCTAAATCAAAAAGAATTATATAGTGCTATAGCGCTATGGCGCTACGGCGCTACACTGGCATCTCCTAGTGGGAAGCGGGAGTTAAGTCACAAAGGAGAGGCGACGGGTGGTGCCACCTAGAGTATATTGGCAGATATAAACAAAGACAGTGTGCGGCAATCTGCTCAGAGAATAAAACAACACCGGACAACACCGGACTGGTGTGGTGCCCTCGATTCATTCTGACTTGTTTTTATATTTCATTTTTATTGAACCGAAGAGGATGATCCTACATCGACAGATAAGGATGGACGATAGTAATTAGGTGAGGCATTTTTTTTGTGTTAAGTTGAGGGTGGCCCTAGATGGCCCGAAACAACAGAGGACACAACACTAATTTAACTGCACAAAAGTGGGAGATGAGCAGTTCTACCCTCTTTATATTATTGTCCAAACATATTTGAATCGTATGGCAGGCTGGAAATTAACCAGATGAAGAGGAACCCAATATTTTACTTTGCTGTTTTTTGTCGATAACATAGGGGGTGGGCAGTTGCGGGTGTGGTTCAGGTGCACCCGCGTTCACCGAAAACATTGATGGCGATATAAAAAAAAGAAGTCGGTGGATTCCAACATCTGTAATTTCGACTCAAAATCATTATCTAAAAACATTCGAATCGTATGGTAGGTCGAACAATACGTAGGTGAGCGTAAACACGAAAGTAAAACTTGATGAAGTTGTTGTTGATGTGCAAAGGGGCCCGGGTGAGCCAGACTTGGACAGCTAAAGTCCACAGCGTGGACTGGTACACATAAGAATAGTATGGAGCAGCAACCACTCAGCCGAGGTATGTGGTAAATTTTGTAGTATGGCTGAGTTGGTGCTGATAGTATGCGCTACAGGTGCTTTTGAACAGGTTAAAGTGCTTGAAGTATATTTTTAATTTACCTACATCGATTTCTGTTTAAATCACACAATATCAGGGCTTAAAGAATGGGAAACTATTCCTGCAAGGGTATGCTCAATATGGGACAGTGGTCAGCTGTTTTTCCTCCTTTCCTCGCTGAGGACCCTTCTCCTATTTACTTGTGTTTCAAGTGTTCGTCTGATGAAGAGAGTAACGCTATGGTGGCGCCGTCTGGTGGAAAAGTGATAGTATTTGTTTATCAAGATATACTATTGGAAAACAATCACACACTCTCCGCTAACAACAATGCTCAAAGCCAATGTCATCACTGGTCATTTGTTGCCATCTCCGTTTTCAAATGTAGAGATACAGACGACTATCAGGTGAAATGTCTTGAACTTGAAGATGTCAGAGTTGGTGAAATGAGCGAGAATACAAAAAGACAAGATGGCGGTGATAAAACGGCATCGATTTCACTTTTAAAGTGCATTAAAGTGTATGTTTTATTATATTTTTCAAATCAGAAGTAGCGGGGAAATATGAAGATAGGGGGGCCTACATCTGAAGAATATATTTTGCTTCTTTAATTAAGAATTCATCAGCTCAGTTCATTTCCCCAGGATGTCGAAATTCTTCGCCAGCTTTTATATAAGGTTGTTTTTCACCCCTACTACAAGTATGGGGTGATCTTTTATGTAGGTAGGCCTACTGTAGCACGAGTAGACCTACTACTAGAGAACCATGTGGCTTAACTTCTCAGAATTTAGACATCTGGACTGCAGTGAATATTTGTTTGTTTATTTCTTGGAGTTTTACGTCCTAGCAACATCCATGGTCATATCAGGACGTGTGTAGCTTTGCGACAGAGCGTGCCCATTGGCGCTTTCCAAACTTCATTTAGCTTGACTTAGGTGAGTGTCGGTGCATGCCCAGGTTGCTCGATAAACTGTTTGTTGGGGGTTTACATCCTGGCAACATCTAAGGTCATATCAGTTCTGGTACAGACTTGTGACAGTGCGCACACATGGTTGATTTTTTGTTAGCAAACCAGTCCTTTCCATATCCTACCATTAAGTGCTAAGTGCTGGCTAGGTGGCAACAAGTATCAAATTTGTAAGTCATTGGTTTGACTCGATCGGGAATTGAACTCCGATCTTCCGCATAGGAAGCCTGTGACCTTACCTATCCGGCCACTGACTCCGGTCTGGGTCTCCCGATAAGCACTATGAACAGTAGAACAGTAAACTGACAATTAAAGACAATTATCAGTTTATTAGGCAGGATAGAGTAATACTAATAGTTATAGGAAAGAAGCAAAGGGTTGATTAACTTCATTATAACACAATACCTGCATTGATTACACGCCACGATATCCTTCTCAGTCATATTATTCTGATACTGAGTGTGATGTATGTAGTAGGCCGCGACACACCCGAAACCGAAACCAGGAACGGGCTGAGCAGCGCCGACTGCAGGCACCATAATAAAGGCATTGTGCATGTTACTAGTAACATGAGTAATTAGCAGACGGGGACGGCACGCACCAGCCAAGACACAGATGCCCCACACTCATACCCCAGATCTAACTAACCACCCCAGCCATAGGACTACGGTGGCGCCACCTTGTGTGACCCCCACCAACTCCCCGCTTACAACAAGCCTCTCAGTTCCCGCCAAAACGATCACGTGACCTCCCGATTTGAAATTAAACCACCTCCACGGCCCGCACTTCGCCTCCAGACGTCAACCGGACAACTCCTCAAGCCTATCTTCACCCACCCACCCACACCGCTAATAAGACACTAACGGGTAGGGTTGAGGGTACGGTTTCAGCATAACATCTACTGGGGGGGAGGGGTGAATCCCCGAGGGAATAATTACCATGACAACCACACCTGTATATGATCACCTGTTCTCTACCTGAATAAACAGCCATTATAACACTGTCTCCGTCTGTCTAATTATGAAACTAGACGTCGTTGTGTAGAGTCGGTTCATGATCACAGCATTACACTGAGCTAACAATTCCACTCCAAACATAGCAATAGGTAATAAGTATGTAATATTAATATTGTCAATGACAAACATGTAGTGCCATTGTTATAAATTTGCATAGCCAGGCGCTCGACATTATTACGATAGTACAAGGACTAGTTGGCTCAGTGTCAGGATAATGTGACTGAATGGGATATCAGGCCATGGTGCTGGTGGCCTGGTCTCCCAGTGGGGCAGCATTATAATGTCACAAGTCGCTACCCGTCCTGATATGACCTTAGATGTTGCTAGGATGTAAAACAACAAATAAACAAAAACATTATAATCTACTTCACTTTAAAGTTGCATAGTCCGATGGTTTTGAATTTCTGTCATTATTCTGAGATAAATATATTAAATATATTGTTATAATCTACATTACTTATGTTTTAAATAACTTTTATTTCACATGGCTAACTTTTGAGATATTTGAATTGCAAACATGTCAAATTAGTTTTGGCAAGCACGCCAAAACTCTGACACCATAGGCTTCATCAGTAACAGTATCTATTAAATTGACTCAGTATGCCCTTCTATGGGGTGACAAATGCTTAATAATTGCATCAGTATCTAAGTTAGATATGCCAAATCAAATCTAGATAATTGTTTTGGTTCTGAAAATTTCGTTCTCCATCGGACTATGCAGCTTTAATTTGAAGTAACTTATATTTTAAAGGGTTGTCTTAGGAGATATTTGAAGTGAAAACATGTTAAATAATTGTTGGCATGTGGGTTGGTGATGAATATCCTCTACAAACTTTTGCCATGGAGGATGCATCATAGTGAGCTGCTAGTTCTTCCACTGCTATCAGAGGGCGGCTTGGTGGTGGAAATCCTCTATGAGACATTTTCCAACGAACATGCTGTAGAGTAAGCTGATATCCGCATTAGTTCTAGCCGCTGCCACCAGAGGGCAGGTTGTTGGAAAACGTCTATAACTTCTAACTGTAAGACATTTTCCACAGAGTTGGCTTCTCACAACAATAGGTCTTCCACTGCCACTAGAGGGCGCGTTGGTGGTGGAAATCTTCTATTAAACCTTTTCCACAGTGCATGCCGCACAGTGTGCAACAATAGGTCACAACAATAGGTCTTCCACTGCCACTAGAGGGCGGGTTGGTGGTGGAAATCCTCTATTAAACCTTTTCTACAGAGTACCCCACTCGCTGCGTGACATAAGAGACTATGTGGAAAATGTGATAACACATAGTGCCCGTAATTGTGACGTGATGTTCATATGTAAGAGACAGTTAATGTTTAGTGAAATGTTCCCTCTGTGCACCAGTAAGAGTGCAAGTGGAGGGGAAGGACATTTTTAATATATGTTTATTGTAACTGTCTGCAACTACTTGTTACCATGGGGCCGATGAGCAAAGACACCCAGCCATCCTGCACACATTATGGACACCACCTGCAGCTGGGGGTTGAGTGACAACTGCCCCATAGTAGGGCGTCGCTCCCCGGGCTGTAGAGGGTGTCTGATTGGCTCGCTGTGGGAGGCCCAGTCACCTGCATTCCTTATACCTGACACACAGACCCCACTCTTGGCACTCTTGCCCAGGACTCCAGACACTCTGTCTGAGACTCCACTTCCTACACACAAACTAGAGCAGTTATTCAAAAGGCACTGAGCTGTGTGCAATAATGATGGGCCTCAGGTCCAATGGGCTGTTGGCACTGATTCTTATACACACTAGCAAGAGACATGAGGATCTGTGTGGGCAGTTGGTAAGGAGTGAGGGTGATAGGTCACTAGTACTAGTAGTAGGTGAACAGGAGTTGATGCCAATAAAGCACAACTTCTTCACTGTCAATCTTGCCCGACTTGTCTTTCCTTTTCTTCCATATGAGTTTGTTGAGAGAGATTGTTTGTTTGTTTGTTGTTGTTTTACGTCCTAGCAAAATCTAAGGTCATATCAGGGCGGTGTTGAGAGAGACACCAGATGGGAACTGACAGACAGTTGTTAACACACACCTGGGATAGAGTAGTGGTATCCGGCGCTATGACGGCCTCACCTCGTGGATATTACAACAGTGTGCAGCAATAGGTCACAACAATAGATATTCCACTGCCACTAGCGGGCGCGTTGGCGGTGGAAATCCTCTATTAAACCTTTTCCACAGAGTATGCTGTAGGTCTTCCACTGCCACGGGAGGTCGGGTTGGTGGTGGAAATCGTCTACTAGATCCGTGAGTAGGGTTCTGCTGTGGTAAGTAGTACCCACTTGTGACAAAATCTACGTAAATAACACTGCCTTAGGATGCACGTGCATGTGCCGTCCCTTGCTGGTTGCACATGACCAGAATATAACACAAATAACATATGCTGCTTTTCTTTTTCTAAAACAAATAAATCGAACAATGTAGCAAATATCCTGATACGTGTTCAGTTTGCGCGTGATTGCACGCCAACAAAAATGTGTGGGAATCCGCTGGAGGTGGTGTGGTGTGTGGGGTGGTGTGTGTGTGTGGGGGGGGGGGGGGGGCTTGGCTTATGCCAATGTAGTTCAAAGATGGTAACTGAATTGAGACAGCTGAACCAGACGGAATGGCCGAATGAGTTGAGCGTCCGTCTCCTCTTTTGGGAGATCGGGGGATCCGGACACATGAGTACGTGGGTTCGAACCCCAGTAGTAACAGCTTCTATTAAAAAGCCCCCAACAAATCCCTCCCATGAGGTGACAAATGCTTAATAAATCTAAGTAAGAGATGCAGGGTACAATTTAGATATTTGTTTTGGTTTAAAGAAGTTGTGATCGGACTATGCGGCTTTAAGACTAAATCTGCATACAACCCCCGACCGAGAGGTAACATTGTCAAAATAATCTCCAATATCCATTCTAGGGGTGAGGGAGGGGGAGGGGGAGGGGTTCTACTACTCCTCCCCCCCCCCCACACACACATACATATTCAAGAATCTCACAAATTTAAAAAAAAAAAAAAAAAAATGTGTTGTTGTAAATATAGTTTATTCATTGAATAAAGTCTTTTGTCAGCGCCGTGGCACTGGTCTTCCAGCCATGTGACAATACAGTTATTTACAATATATGCAGCTAGCCCAAATCAGCTGAAATAACAATGTCAAACATTCAAAGACTTACATATGGCATAGTTTGACAATTCACATACAAAAATAGCAGTTATATGTTGTATTCCTACACACTTGATACATACATGTGCATTGATTAGACCTTTACATTACGGAGTGGTTAGGTACATAGTTTTCCTTCATAGGTTTGTATGCCTACTATGTTGTGAATTGCAAAACTATCATGTTGTTGAAGTTAACATTTTGAGATGGAGTGAGTGTTAGTAGAATGGTTTGTTTATTCTGTTAGATAGAGTGTGGTTAGCTTATAGGGTTATGCTTAAAAGGTTAATACCTCAGGTGTGTTTTTTGACTACATGAAGTAGTTTGAGTAAGTAGGTTGTTAGTAATGATGGGATAAACAATGCTTGGAGGATTGTATGTTTCAGTCATTTAGTAGTCTAGTACAGACTTTATTAGTGTCTATGTTTGTACAAAGACCCCATAATACCAAGACAGCTCACTCAGCCTGTACTGTGTAATCAAAATGATCAAACCCACCACATGGTGCGCTGGCCGTTCCCCCGTCTAAACATATGCCACAATATATGCACAAATGTATATATGAATGTGAAAGCTGTGTGACGATGGCGACGATGATGTGTGCCTGTTCATAGCAATCCGATATTGATGTGTATTCACGCTTACCCGCCTCATGCATGATATAACCGTATGTGTTTACATGTGAAACACCAACCAGCAGCTGGGTCAATCAAACACACCACAAGGTGGCACCGCAAAATTTACATCCCATGGGAGAGATAGGGAGTGAGCCGTCCCAGTACCATAGGGCCCCCGGTCTATAGCAATACTACCAGACTGATACACCTTTCCGAATTTGCTGGGCAAATAATTTGTACGGTGGATAACTTGGTTTGTTGGCAGCAGGCAAAGGAGCGCGTGGGGTGGTGGGAGGGGGTAGGGTGGCCATAGGTGCTTATAATAGATAGCTAATTAAATATGGCGACCTCATCACTAGGCCTGTAGAAGGGCCTGATTGGCTTGGTGAAATCTTACCAGGTTCTTGAATTCTAGTTGTGTTTGTGCATGTCTAATTCTGACTGGGAGTTCATTCCATAATTTGCTGCCTTTGTAGATAGGGGCTCTTGTCAGTCTATTTGTGAGTGGTTTAGGAACTTTGAGGAGTGTAGCATTCCCCTGCCTGGTAACTCTGGTAGTATGGTCTATGTAGTTTTCATCCTTGGCTCTGATAAACATAAGAGATAGCAGATGTGCATCTCTCCTTTGGCTCAGGTATGTGATATTAGATCTAGTGTGCATCTCATTCACTGAGAGAACTTTGCCCCTATATACTGTTCTAAGAGCTCGGTTTTGAGTTCTCTGTAATTTATTTTCTTGTTGTTTTGTTAAAAGGCCATAGATTAGATCATTATAATCTATTATTGGCAGCATAGTTGCCTTATACAGTTTGAGCGCTGTGTTCTCACTCATGTAGCATCTTATTTTTCTAAAGGTTGTCATTCTCATACCTAGAATTTGGTTCAGCCTCGATAGTTGCTGGTTCGCATTCAGTGTAGAGTCAAGTGTGGTTCCTAATTATTTGTACGAGTTCACTTCTCTTAGCACTGCCTATACATAGGTCTATATTTTGCGCGTGTGATTTTCTAGATTTTGTTCCAAATATCACATATTCTGATTTTTGTGTGTTTAAGGTAAGTCTGTTATCAGCACACCAAATATTGAGCTTTTTTAACACCTTGTTTACCATAGTAGCTGCCAGAATAATGTTTTTACTGTGCACTGTGAGGACAGCATCATCCGCAAAAAGTGTGAAATTAGCACTGGTAGACAGCAATGGTAGGTCATTAATAAATATCAGAAAGAGGATTGGTCCCAAAGTGGAACCTTGGGGCACTCCTGTTCTGACAGTTCTCGTGGAGGATTCTGTATTATTAATTTTTGTGACTTGTTGTCTATTGTTTAAGTAGTTGGATATGAACCTACATGATCTTTTTCCCAGTCCAGCTCTTTTGATCTTACATAGCAGGATTTTGTGGTCAATTGTATCAAAAGCTTTCTTGAAATCAAGAAAAACACCTATTGTAAGCTCACCTCTGTCTGTGCTAATCAACAATTCATCCATTAATGAGGCAAGTGCCTAAGTCGTTGACCTTTCTTTTCTGAAGCCATTTTGTTGGGTGGCTAAATAGTTAGTGTCCTCAAGAAATGTTTTTATTTGGTCGTGAATTATCTGTTCAATTATTCTGCCAGGGAGAGGTAGTATGGATATAGGTCGCAGTTCATTACAGGACTTTGGGTTACCTACCTTGGGTATAGAGGTAACTGTTGCTCTCTTCCATTTTTCTGGGAAAATTCCAGTAGTAATTATGCCTGATGGTGCCCTTGATAAAGGTTGAACTGATGTCCTTCATGCCTGAAGGTTTGAATGGTGATAGATTTTGTACTTTGGTAAGGATCTTGTCTTTTGTTGTTTCTATGAGATCATATCTATGTTGGTTAACTACAACCTTATAGTTTTCCTGGACATCATCTTTTGGTTGAAATTTTTGGGCTAGGTTAGCTCCTATATCAACAAAGTATTTGTTGATCTCTTCTGCTAGTTGAATATCAGGTATTGTTTCACCAGTACTGTCATTTATTAGATTACTGATTTTTGGCTTGGGATCAGGCTCTATTTGATCTAGTTCATACCAAAATTTCTTGGGGTTTTGGTTGTGAATGATGGCTTGGTCAAGATAGTACCTTGATTTTGCCTTTCGAACCTCAGTCCTGGCCTTTCTAGTTAAGCATTTTGCTATGAATGCATCCCCTGGGTCTTTGGTTAATTCAGCCTTTTGGCAAAAGTAGTCCCGATCTCGTTGTAGTTCTTGTAATTCGTCATTTAAGTATTTAGCTGTGTTTTTTCTTATTCTCAGTTCAATCATTGGGCAAAGTTTGTCAGCAGCTCTATCAAGGATAGCTTCTAACATGTCCCAGCACTTGTTCGGATCTTGCTCATAAAATATTTCATTGGTAGCAAATCCCCGTAATGTGGTTGAAAGGTCCTCATAGGTGCAGTTTCTATATGAGCGGCCCCAGTGTGATGTGGTTTGTTTGTCATTCCTTGGTTGTTTTTTTAATTATATAAATAGGTTTGTGATCACTTATGTTGTAGTTGAGGATACCAGATGTAGTACAATATTTTATATTTGTAAAAGCCAGGTCAATTGTTGTATTTGAGGTTTGTGTGCTTCTAGTAGTTTTGTTAATCATCTGTTGCAGTTCATGTTCTGTGGCAAATTGTCTCGTGATATTAGCTGATGGTTGATTTTTTGCATTGTAATCTGCATTGTAATCACCAATGAGAAGAGTTTCATATTTGTTAATGTCTATAATTTGTTTCATGGTTGAGCTTAGTAGGTCAAAAGCTTCCTGCATATTCCCATTTGGGGGCCTATATACATTACCTATTAGAATTGTCTTTGTGTGTGGTCTGGTGATGACTGCCCACTGTAATTCCAGAGTTCCATTTGAAATATTGTGGTTGGCATACTTTTCAGTGTCTATTTGCAGTGTGTCTTTGCAGTAGAATCCTAGGCCTCCACCAGCTTTGACTTGGCCATTTGGAAGCTTTGTTTGCCTGTCAAATCTTAGGAACTTGTACCCTTGAATTGATATCAGCTTTTCCTCAATGTGGCTGTTTAGCCATGTTTCTGATACTGTAAAAATATCAAGTCCTGACCATGGCAGGTCCATTCTTAGTTGTTCAATTTTATGGGTTAGACTACATACATTAAGGTGTCCTATTTTAAAGCCTGGCAGACCCTTCAGGTCGTTCAGAGGAAGCCTGGCCAGTAATTGCCCCCAGTTGTGGTCCCAACGCGCTCAAACCTAAGAACCAGTCTCCCCAGTAAATACTATTACTGCCCTGTCTGTTGCCAGCACAAGACCATTTATGAAAGTTAAAGTTGTTATCCCACCCGCAATGGAATAAAGTAATAATGTCATATCGATGACTATTTTCCAAGTAATTGACTGTTGCATAGAGTGAGTATAAGTTATATTGGTAGATGGGGGTGAGTTAATGATTTGGACATCCGTTGCTGGAGTGTCCGTAGATATCAAGGCCGTCTGTCTCATGGGTTAGGAGATGTAATATTATCTGACCGGTTTGTGACTGTGTAGCATGCTCGCAAGGATTAGCAACCAAACATCACCCACAATAGTTGTAAGGATGATATCACGCATCGTTAGGTAGTGCAGTGTAGAGTAATTATAAGTATCAACATGCTGTTAAAAGTAGCAGCATGCCTTTTTTTTTTTTCTTTTTTTTTAAACTAAAATATGCAGCATGACAGTAAGTGCATCACCCACATCCCTGCAATTCACATGGTCAACAGTGATAGGTGCCATGTCATACAAAATATCAGGAGTCATGCAGATACTATTTATAACCTTTCAGCATCATGCCAAGCCACTGCAATTGGTGTGTTCTAGGATATATACTTCTGTCAATGTAGTTGACAACAGTGACAAAGCAATGATAACTGATTTCATTTCTGTGTGTTGATTAACCACAGGTCACACATAATGACAATATTTGTGGGCACACTCACTATTGTCAACATAGTCAATACCCAGCACTTTGCATGATCTGGATGAACATTAATCAATTCCAGAAACTCAAAACCACCGGACCATGCAACCCCAAACAATTACAAAGCAACACAAAAAAAGACAATTGATTACTCCTTCGTGTGGCAATCGATCACGTGTGCATGGTGATGCTAGAAACAAATTGTCTCCAACACTGCCTCCGGGCTTCTTTGATTGTTCTGCGAGCGCGAGCGCGAGCGCGAGCGCGAGCGCGCAGAATTCTAAAGAGCACCAGATTTTCAGCAGTCGGTCTCCTGTGGAATTTACACTGAGCTTTCTTTCGTTCCTTAATAGCCCTCCTACAGCCGTCATCTAACCATGGAGGCGTCAAATGCTTGGGAGTTGCCGAGGTCTTTGGAACAGTTTTCTCCGCGATCCATCTCAGCATCTCAGTGAAGGCATCAATGTCACTGATGTCTGGAGTGAACTCCTCGCGACATAGGGTCTGGAAGGTGGGCCAGTCGGCTTTACAAAGCCGCCAGCTCCTCTCTCGCTCTACGGGAGATGCCCCCCCGCAATTAAGAATAATTGGGAAGTGGTCGCTCCCGCAGAGGTCATCCCAGACCTTCCACGAAAAGTCCAGCGCCAGTTCTGGTTCTACAATGCTGAGATCGATGGCGGAGTATGTTCCGTAGCCGGGATGCAAATATGTGTATGAACCATCGTTCAATACACACAGAGCATGAGTGGCCACAAGGTCCTCAATTCTCTTGCCTTTAGCGTTCCTATTGTCCCCCCCCCATTATGGATTGTGGCCGTTAATGTCACCCATAAGTAAATATCGGGACGGTAACTGGTCCACAAGGGCGTCCAGTTCTTGTAAAGTGAGAACGGAGCTCGGAGGAATGTAAATGGAACAGAGAGTTACAGTCTTATGCAGCATCAGACGAACAGCTACAGCCTGCAGTGTTGTGTCTAACGCCACTGGCGTACATACCACATCACGTCTGACCAAGATGGAGGAGCCGCCAGCGGCTCGGTCTCCATCTGGTGCGTGCTTGTTATGAATGGTGTAGCCTTTAAGACTACAACTCTCAGAAGCTTTTATATAAGTTTCTTGTAGGCAAACAGCGAGTGGATTGAGGTTGCCACAAAGAAGAGACAACTCTTCAATGTTGCTCCTAAAACCTCAGCAGTTCCATTGAATAAGAGATGCACCTGTCACTGTCATTTTGGAGCAGTGACAGGTGTTCTCCCCCTCGCCTTTGGTTTGAGGGAGAGACTTCGACTGCGGGTTTCCACAGTCTCAGGCATCTCAATATCAGCCACTGCCCGATATCTATTTGATGTTAAGTTTTTGGAGATCCATGACCCCCTGGACGTTTTGTCCATAGGGGTCAAAGATCCCTTCAGAACTCGGTCCGACAAATTGTTCTTCTTCTTTTTGGGCATCGCCGGCTCGGCCAGTGTCTGCACCACAATACTATTATTACTATTATTTCTTTTGGTCGAAACCGGTGTCGGATTTGGGACTGGGGTGAAGGCAGTGGGCTTCCCTCCAGTCAACCACGTCAGTTCAGTCTGGCATTCAATTGTCCTGTTGGAGGTTTTGGCTGCCGCAGCATAGCAATTGGTGATTGGCGGGGGAGTATTCGCCTCAGCCAGCCTTCGAGCTTCTGGGTAGCTTAGCCGCTTCTCAGTCTTGATCTGCTGAATTAGCTTTTCTTTTTTCCAGACAGGACAGTCTTTAGATATGGCCATATGGTCACCCAGGCAATTGGAACATTTTGCCTGGTTTTGACAACTGGTGTTGTCGTGACCTTTTTGACCGCACTTAAAACAGATGATTTCATTTTTGCATCTATCCTTGCCATGACCAAACTTCTGGCATTGGAAGCATCGAAGTGGGTTTGGGATGAAGACATCCACATTCACACTAAGGTATCCAATTTTCAAATTCTTGGGCGGAAAAGGCTTGCCAAACGTGAGGATATATGTCCCTGTTTTTATGGACTTGTTATCCCTCTTTATAACTATTCTTCGTACGTTTAACACTCCTTAAGACTTGAGCTCATGTGCTATCTCATCCTCATCAACACCATCAAGATCTCTAGTTCGGATTACTCCTTTGCTAGAGTTGAGAGTTCGATGAGGAGAGGCCTTGATGCCGACGCCTGCTAGCATGCTTGCACGTAGCAGATTGTCGGCATGCGCTTTCTTAGCACACTCCACCAGAATATGTTCACTTCGTAGTTTCTTCACGTCTTTGACTGTGCCAGCGATTCCCATAATGCCCTTGTGAATGGCAAAAGGGGAAAGTTTGGCAACTGATGCCTCGTTGTTCAATGATTCAATCATAATGAACCGTGGCCAATCATCAGCGTTCGGACGTGAGTCCAAATCAGAGTCCGATTTCTTTTCCGTGTCTTGTAATCTTTTCTTATTATTTGGGGGGTTTTGAGTATCCATATTGAATTGTTTTTGGTTCATCATCCTCGCTCCCCACCCACCACGGAGCCCTCAAAATTGGGGTGTGTAGCACTGTGGTAACCGACAGATACACGCCAGGGATACGACGATAATATACTCTAGCATGGAGGCAAAAAAGCATAACCAGTACAAGATTGACCCTAGCCACCGCCTTATAGGAAGTGAAGAATGACTTGGTAATTGTGTAAATATAAATATAAATACAGTTGTTGTACTATATATATATCCATTCTCCATTAATCTACCTAGGGCTTGGCATGACCAGCCGATTGATTGGAATGGGCCATTCCAACCTCTCGCCTAGATGAAGTCGAGGCCAAAGTGAAGTGTTGGTCCACAAGGAGCCTTGGCCCCTTGCAGTCCTCATGCACCAGGATCCCTTCCTCCATCGACACGAGCCGCGACTCATGGCAAACAAGCCGCCCCATTTGTCGCCTTTTACGATCTGCAAGGGGGTGCAAGGGAACTATTCTACCCCGCAAAGTGAGTGACAGTAGAGAGGGCGATTTAGCTGGAAAGGTAAACAAACAGCAGCCTCGTGAGCAAATTACCCATGTTAGCCTCGGGCCAACATGCACAATTCCACATACTTTGTGTGACGCACATGCTCATGCCACAATTGGCGGCTATAATCATTGCCGTGTGTTGCTTGTTAGTCAGGACTCATTTTATAACAATAGTAGCGCTTTGGTATTCTGGGCGTATGGGCCTGCTCCATTATTAAAAGGCAACATTACTTCTTACCGCGGCCTCCTGATACAACGTTAAATTAATACCACCTTTCTAGGTCAGACCCTTGGACTTCTCAGGCCACACCTTTAAACCCCTGTAACATACACGTTAGTGAACGTAGTTGAACGTAGTTAGAATAACGTGGGTGAAATGTGCTGTCACTACGTTCAAATACGTTAAAGTTGCATAGTCCGATGGTTTTGAGTTTCTGTCATTTTCTGAAATAGATATATTAGGTTGATCATTATAATCTACCTTACTTTAGTTTGAAGTAATTTTTATTTTAAATGGCTGACTTTGGAGATATTTGAAGTGCAACCATGCTAAATTAATTTTGGCAAGCTTGTCAAAACTCTGACAACATAGGCTTCTGCAGTAGCAGGTCCTATTAAATTGCCTCAGTATTCCCTTCTATGTGGTGACAAATTTTAATAAGTGCACCAATATCTAAATTAGATATGTAGAATCAAATCTAGATAATTGTTTTGGTTTTGAAAATTTGATGTTTTCATCGGACTATGCAGCTTTAAGATATGGCAGGTTTTGGTTGATGCCCCACCTAATGGTACAGATAAATATGTTGCGGTACGGATCCCGGTACGTCCAACTACGTTCAACTACGTTCAACTACGTTACCCTCCACTACGCTCAACTACGTTCAACTTCGTCCACTAATGGCTATGTGACCACGGCAGAACGACCAAGGTTTTGTGTGGGGCAAAGTACGCTAGGGTACACTAGAGCGTATGCTAGAGTACATTAAGAAGTATGCTAGTCATGCTCAAAAATCTTCGGCGTATGGCGGCGTATGGCTCATACGCTGCTCATACGCTGCTCATACGCTCGACGTACGGCGACATAGGTTACGCATAGGTTGGGCGTACGCTGAACTTGTCAATCACAACCGTCAAACCTCATCAGAGTACGCTGCGCATAGGTCGGGATACGCTTTGAATACGCCACCATAGGCTTGGGGTAGGTTAGGCATAGGTTAGGCATAGGCTAGGCATAGGTTAGCCATACGTTGGGCATACGCTTCAGATGCCGCTGGGACCTCGTGCATAGCGTATGACAGCGTATGACGGCGTATGACGGTGTATGGGTCGAAAACCGCATACGCCGGCATACGCTAAAGGGGCTGTCACATTACGGCGTATGGCGGCGTATGCGCATTACATCATATACGTCGGCATATGCTGTATACGCTACTCATACACTACTCATACGCTACTCATACGCTACTCATACGCCGCCAGGTGACGGCTTATGTGAAGCGTATGAGGCATACGCTGCCATACGCTTTCATAAATCCCTCCGACCAAATTTTTTTGTGCATGCTAAAAAAATCTCGACCTATGAGGGCGTATGGCCCATACGCTACTCATACGCCGACATACGCTCCTCATACGCCGGCATACGCCGCTCGTATGCTAGGGGTACACCAGCATAAGTTTTTCATACGCTCAACTTGTGTCACCGGCGTATCTCTAGCGTATGTATCATACGCATAACCTACGAGTTACGTATGGGAGTGTACTCCTAGCCTATGCACAGCGTATGCACGCTACTCATACGCGCATACGCTACGCGTACGCTGCTCGTACGCTACTCATACGCTTCACATGCCAATCAAAACTGTCAAAAAATGTCACAGCACGCTCCCATACGCTCCTCAAACGCTCCTCGTACGCTCCTCATAGGTTCCACATACGCTCAAAACCAGCCGAACGGTCACCAAATGTCATCATAGGCCGGCACGCGCAGGACCTACGTAGGTTTTCAATACGCTCCCGCCATACGCCGTAATGTGACAGGGCCTTAAATAAAACGAGCTTCTTTCTGGGGGGTTCGGCTATATGGCACCGACACAGGTTATTTAGGATTTTACATCCTGGCAACATCTAAGGTCATATCAGGCGGGTATCGACTTGTGAGACTGTGCACTGATATCGACACTACAGTACTGCCCCACTGGGAGACCAGGCCGCCAGCACCATGACCTGATATCCCACACAGTCACATAATCCCGACACTGAGCCAGTCCTTGCCCTATCCTATTAATGCCGAATGCCAAGCTAGGAAGTGACAAGTATCAATTGTATCAGTCATTGGTTTGACTCGACCGGGAACCGAACTCCCCATCTCCCGCATGCGAGGCCCGCGCTCTACCGATTCGGGCACCGCGCCCGGCCCTCCTAAGATTTATATATATATATATATATATAGGGCAATATATATGTTTATAGATATTTATTTGGATAGTGATATGTATATATATATATATATATATATATATATATATATATATATATATATATATATATATATGGATAGTGATACATATGGCTAATATAATGATATACGTTTATATATATATGGATTTTTGTTGTTGTTGTTGTGATTATTTATTCTGCTCATAACGGTTAAGTGCATGCACTTGTTTTTGCCGCTGTGCAGTAGTCGTCATAATCCATATGGATTGATTTCTTTTAAGCTATAATTTCTGTAAAACTTGGTTATGGTGTTTCCAATTAGTTTTTTTAATTATATTTTTAGTTTGTTTAGTATGGTGTCGCCTATTTGTTTTTGATGTTTTCTTGCTTACATACTGTTTATTCCTGATCTATTACTTAGTACATATTTCTTTATGTACTAATTTGTCAGAACAAGCCGGGTACTAATATAATTTGAAGGACCAGAGTCTATGCTAGGGGTGTATGGAAGTCCGTACCCCAGATAGCACACGGCCGACGTTGGCCCGACGGTGGCCACGCCAATGGTGGCAAACCGCCGTCGGGCCGAGTGGCAAACGCCGTCGGGCCAACGGCGGCAAAACGCCGTCGGGCCAACAGTGGCAAACCGCCGTCGGGCCAACGGTGGCAAACCGCCGTCGGGCCAACGTTGTTTTGTCCACTGGCCCGCCGTCGGGCCAACGGCGCCAAACACGAACCGCTCGATCGGCGCTAGCATGGGTGATAAAATAGGCATATAAGGCAACATGGTATGCAGGTATTGCAGGTATAGCAATACCTCAGGGAGTTTGACACCCCTGTCCTGCAGAGTTGTAAACCACTGCCTTGTGGTACAGGTTCTTGACAGAACCGAAGGCTAAGGGAGCAAACCCTAACCAGAAAACCATGTCACTGTGGCAACATTAAGGGCGGTTGATGTATGGAACTCCCAACATCTCCCGACCAGCCACTGCAGGGACAAATAGTTTTGCGCCTGTCTTGACATGTTCTTGCCGGTGTGAAAACTCTATTTGCTCCCCGAGAGAGTGCCGCCGGTAACTTGCAAAAGCCAGCAGCACTTCAACACTTTTGCAGGCAGCTTTCATGAAATGTACAGAAAGAGAGGGTGCCCTCGTCTCCGGTTCAAGGATACAATCAAGTGAAACCTGAAGCTGAGAGACATTAAGACCGACTCATGGATGCAACTCTCACAGCAGAGAGCTAAATGGAGAGCGGCAGTCAAGTAATGAAAGCAGTCTTTGTCGCATCGCGACCGACAGCATGATGATGATGATTTCTTTATCTATATCTCACTTCGAAGTCGGATTGTGATAAGTCACTTTTTCACGGTTAATAATAATAATATATATATATGTGTGTTTGTGTGGGGAGTGATACTGATATCCCTTCTTATCTTATCTAGTTGTTTGTTTATTGAGGCTTTACATCCTAGCAACATGTAACGTCATATCAGGATTCGTACCGACTTGTCACAGTGCGCACTCATGGCGACTTTAAGTGCGGCTCCGTGGGGAGACCAGGCCACCAGCACCATGACCCGATTCCACACTGAGTCACATTATCCTAAAATGAGCCAATCAGTCCTTGCCCTATCCTAATAATGCCATGCGCCAGGATAGGTACTGACAAGTATCAATTTTGTATGTTATCGGTCTGAATGGACTGGGTTTCGAACTCCTGACTGATGGCGCCGGTGTGGTCAAATCTGGAACTACACAGGTTAGCTGATGGTATGCTTTTTAATTGATTGATTGGTGGTTGCTTTACGCCGTGTCGGCAGCATAGGCCATATTCACGGCGAGTAGTAGTACCTAGGTAAATGGTATATAATAACAGTGCGAACTGAATTGTGATAGTGTCGATGCTTATATTCCCATAATAGATTATAGAGCACATAATGTATGCAGAATGGGGCGAATGACAAAGAAACACAACGGTGGGAAGAGCCAAGAATCGCCGCAGTTGGCGCCGCCGTCGCAGTTCCTGCACGAATAAATTAAAGCCACTGGCACATGCGCCGGCAGCCATACGTCACGGCGGTCTGTGCGTTGTTTATATTCACATAATAACCTATGCGCCACATACATGCACTGGCAGCCATGCATCATGGTGGTATGTCCGTTGTTTACATTCACGTAATACCATATGCACCACATACATGCGCCAGCAGGCATACATCACGGAGGTCTGTGCATTGTTTATATTCAGATAATAACCTATGTGTCACATACATGTGCCAGCAGCCATACATCACGGCGGTCTGTGCATTGTTTATATTCAGATAATAACCTATGTGTCACATACATGCGCCAGCAGCCATACATCACGGCTGTCTGTGCATTGTTTATATTCACATAATAACCTATTCGCCACATACATGTGCTAGCAGCCATACATCACGGCGGTCTGTGCATTGTTTATATTCACATAATAACCTATGTGCCACATACATGCACCAGCAGCCATACATCACGGTGGTATGTGCATTGTTTATATTCAGATAATAACCTATGCATCACATACATATGCCAGCACCCATACATCATGGCGGTCTGTGCGTTGTTTATATTCACATAATAACCTATGTGCCACATACATGCACCAACAGCCATACATCACGGCGGTCTGTGCATTGTTTATATTCACATAATGCCCTACGTGCCACATACATGCGCCGGCAGCCATACATCAGAGTGGTCTGTGCATTGTTGATATTCAGATAATAACCTATGCACCAAATACATGCACCAGCAGCCATACATCACGGCGATCTGTGCATTGTTTATATTCTCATAATAACCTGTTGAATGAGTTAAGCGTCCGTCTCCTGTTTTGGCAGATTGTGGGATTCGAACCCTGGTCGAGTCAAACCAATTACTTAAGAAGTTATACTTGTCACTTCCTAGCCATGCACTCGGCATTAATAGGATAGGGCAAGGACTGGTAAGTTCATTATTAGGATAATGTGACTGAGTGGGATATTACATTATCAGATCATGGTGGTGGCCTGGTCATGCTGCTAGCAGCCTGGTCTCCCCGTGAAGCAGCACTATAAAGTCACCATGAGTGCACACTGTCACAAGTCGGTACCCATCCTGATATGACCTTAGATGTTCGCAGGACGTAAAACCCCAACAACCAACCAGTACCCCCACTCTCCGCTAGGGCGCACCACCGACCGGCGAGGCTCACTCGTCTGACGCATGCTTGTTGCGGTTTTACATCCTGGCAACATGTAAGGTCATATCAGGATGGGTACCGACTTATAACAGTGCGCACTCATGGCGACTCTACAGTGCTGCCCCACTGCGACCCGATTTCCCACTCAGTCACATTATCCTCACATCATGCCAACCAGATCTTGCCCTATCCTAATAATGCCGAGTGCTGGGCTAGGTGGCGACAAGTATCAATTCGATAGGTAATTGGTTTCACTCAGCTGTGGTTCAAACTCCTGAACTTCCTTCCGCACGAGAAGCTTACACTAACCAGTGTTCCACCACTGGTTCATCAAAGGCTGTGGTATGTGCTGTCCTGTCTGTGGGAAAGTGCATATAAAAGACCCCTTGATGCTTATCGGAAAGAGTAGCCTATGTGGCGGCAGCAGGTTTCCTACAAAGAAATATGTCGGAATGACCATATGTTTGGCGACCAATAGCCGATGATAAAAATCAATGTGCTCTGGAGGCGTCGTTAAATCAAACAAACACTCTACGGATGCGGCCACCACGCGCGGTGCGATGTATACTCTATAGTAAGACGTGCCCCCCCCGACCCCCGACCCCCCCCCCCCTGCTGCACAGTGGCACCTGATTTGATGTCGCCACCTTAAAGTTGCGCAGCCCGATGCTTTTGACTTTCTGCCACATTTTATTTCATCGATAATTATAATATTAGGTTAATCATTATAATCTACTTACTTTACTTTAGTTTGAAGTGAGTTTTAGTTTAAAGAATTAATGCTGCCGATATTTGAAGGGCAATCTTGCCAAATTAGTTTTGGCATGCACGTCGAACCAACCTAGCATCGACTGGCTGGCTTCCACACGTTAGATCGTTGTTGGTTTGTTGTTGTTTTACATCCTAGCAACATCTAAGGTCATATCAGGATGGGTACTGACTTGTGACAATGCACACTCATGGCGACTTTATAGGGCTGTGCCACTGGGAAGCCAGGCTGCCAGCACCATGACCTGATCTCCCACTCAGTCAACCTATCCTGACACTGAGCCAACCAGTCCTTGCCATATCCTAATAATGCCGAGCGCCAGGCTAGGAAGTGATAAGTATCAATTTTTAAGTCATTGGTTTGACTCGACCAGGATTCGAACCCACAAACTCATGGGTTCAGATCTCCCGATCTCCCAAAACAGGAGACAGACGCTCTACTCACTCAGCCACCCTGTCTGCTCACTATCATGATAATGTGACTGAGTGGGATATTAGGTCATGCTGCTGGTGGCCTGGTCTCCCAGTGGAGCAGTACTATACAGTCGCCATAGGTGCTCACTGTCACAAGTCGGTAGCCATCCTGATAATACCATCGCTGCTCCTCGGATGTAAAACCCCAACAAACAAAACAAACAAAACTGATAAGATGCGAAACCCCATCAAACAAAACAACCAAAACTGATAAGACATTAGGTGTCCCTCAGACGTAAAACCCCAACAAACAAAACTGATAAGACCTTACATGTTCCTCGGACGAAAACCACCAACAACCAAAAACAAAACTGGAAAGACCTTAGATATTCCTCGGACGAAAACCCCCAACAAACAAAAACAAAACTCAAAAGACCTTGGATTTTCCTCGGACGAAAACCCCAACACACAAACAAAATCTGATAAGACCTTAAAGGTTCCTCTGACGAAACACCACAACAACAAAAACAACAAAAACTGATAACACCATAGATGTTCATCAGATGTAAAACCCCAACAAACAAAACTGATATATACCTTTGATGTTTCTCGGATGTAAAACCCCAACAAACAAGAACAAAACTGATAAGACCTTAGATATTCCTTGGGCATAAAACCCCCCAAAACAAAGCAAACAAAACTGATAAGACCTTAGATGTTGGTTGGTTGGTTGGTGGAGTTTTACGTCCTGGCAACATCTAAAGGTCAAAGCAAGACGGGAACCGACTTGTGACAGTGTGCACTCATGGCGACTTTATAGTGCTGCCCCACAGGCCACCAGCACCATGACCTGATATTCTACTCAGTCACATTATCCTGGCACTGAGCCAATCAGTCCTTGCCATTTTTTAATAATGCTAGGTAACGACTGGCATTAAGTTTTAGGTCATCGGTTTGACTCGACCAGGGTTCGAACCCGAATCTCACGATCTACCAAAACAGGAGACGGACGCTAAACTCATTTGACCATCCCCTCTGGTCGATAATACCTTAGGTGTTCCTCAGACGCAAAACCCCAATGAACACACCTGTTCCGACCGTAAGTGAGAAGGTGAAGGTCCATTTGCCCGTGACTGTTAGCAGTAGATGCCTGTCTGTTAGTGTTACATGACAGACGGGGGACCAGCCTAGGCGCGACTCCGCCTCCACTACCGGATGTGGTACCATTATGTTGCGTCTGTTCAGGGAACGCTGGCGTTGATAGCTGTAATACAAGAGTAAAGGAGGTACCAGTGACTGCCGGACTGTTACCTGTCTGTGTACAGATATAGGTAGGTTTAATGTCAGTGCGCCACACGTACAATATGATTATGAGCACTGCCTTTGAAGGTTTAATGTGAGCACCCTACATATCCAATATGATTATGAGCACACACTTTGAGCGCACTACACTTGCAATATGATTATGAGCACTGCCTTTGAAGGTTTAATCTGAGCGCACTACACGTGCAATATGATTATGAACACTGCCTTTGAAGGTTTAATGTGAGCACACTACACTTGCAATATGATTATGAGCACAGCTTTCGAAGGTATAATGTGAGCACGCCACACATGCACTATGATTATGAGCACTGCCTTTGAGCACACTACACATGCAATATGATTATGAGCACTGCCTTTGAAGGTTTAATGTGAGCACACTACACATGCAATATGATTATGAGCACAACCCTTGAAGGTTTAATGTGAGCACAGTACACGTGCAATATGATTATGAGCACTGCCTTTGAAGATTTAATGTGAGCGCACTACACATGCAATATGATTATGAACACTACCTTTGAAGGTTTAATGTGAGCACAGTACACATGCAATATGATTATGAGCACTGCCTTTGAAGGTTTAATGTGAGCGCACAACACACGCAATATGATTATGAGCACAGCTTTCGAAGGTTTAATGTGAGCACGCCACACATGCACTATGATTATGAGCACTGCCTTTGAGCGCACTACGCATGCAATATGATTATGAGCACTGCCTTTGAAGGTTTAATGTGAGCGCACTACATATCCAATATGACTATGAGCACATCCTTTGAAGGTTTAATGTGAGCACACTACATGTGCAATATGATTATGAACACTGCCTTTGAAGGTTTAATGTGAGCGCACTACACTTGCAATATGTTTATGAGCACAGCCTTTGAAGGTTTAATGTGAGCACAGTACACATGCAATATGATTATGAGCACTGCCTTTGAAGGTTTAATGTGAGCGCACAGCACACACAATATGATTATGAGCACAGCTTTCGAAGATTTAATGTGAGCACACCACACATGCACTATGATTATGAGCACTGCCTTTGAGCGCACTACACATGCAATATGATTATGAGCACTGCCTTTGAAGGTTTAATGTGAGCGCACTACATATCCAATATGATTATGAGCACATCCTTTGAAGGTTTAATGTGAGCACACTACATGTGCAATATGATTATGAACACTGCCTTTGAAGGTTTACTGTGAGCACAGTACACGTGCAATATGATTATGAGCACTGCCTTTGAAGGTTTAATGTGAGCACACTACACGTGCAATATGATTATGAACACTGCCTTTGAAGTGTATATGGGCTGTTACGTGTTAGGTGCCTTACCAACGCAGTCACCAGTACAGATATGGTGTCTATACCCATAAGTGTGATGTACACACACACACACTCATATATATACACACACATATATATATATATATATATATATATATATATATGGCAGCAGTTGGTCAGTCAGAATCTCCTATGTATGAGGTGGACTATCCTGATATACCCTTAAATGTTGCTAGGATGTGAATCCGAAGCAACCAAAAGCAGGGAGTGGATTTCCATGATGATGCAGAAATTCTCCTAAAAGACTGTCAGCTATTGGACATCAAATGTATGGTCATTCTGTCTTATTTCTTTTGGAGGAAACCCACCACCACCTCATAGGCTACTCTTTCCGATAAGCAGCAAGGGGTAATTTATATGCACTTTCCCACAGACAGGACAGCACATACTACAGCCTTTGATGAACCAGTTGTGGACCACTGGTTCGAACGGAAAATGGCCCAAACTGCAAATGGGTCCACTGAGCAGGATCGATCGGATGACCGACAACTTCACAAGTGGATACTCTACCACGTGACCTACGTCCCGCTCCCTTCGACTGACATGTACCATTACTACACACACCACACAGATAACAGAGTGGGCGCCATTAATAATAATACTGGTATAAATGCTTTATACCTCCTATATATACATCCTATATATACATATATCCCTCGTATATTGTGATAGTTAGTTAGCGGTTATAACATTATTTTAGCAGAAATAGCAGCCATCTTGATTCCCTGATCTAGGAGTGGCACCAACCGCAACTTCCGGTGTACCCATTTGCTGGGTCGCAGCTTCAGTCCTTTCTAACAGACCTGAGGAACTTTGAATGGCTATACAATAAGACCTCTCTAACCGACCACCTCCACAGATCGACCACTCCCCTATATCGATCACTTTATTTGGGTCCCAAACTATTGCCAATACAATACCATTGGAATGAGGGAAACAACTCCCTAAATTGACCATTTAAAGTTGGTCCCGTGGTCGGTCGATTTAGAGAGGTTTTACTGTATTTAGGTGCCAGGTGACTGTTCTCTGTTAATCTGATTGGCTCAGACTTATCCTAAGTAGAGAGAATGGTCAGTGGATTAGGAACTGGACTTATTAAAGCTGCATAGTCTGAAAAAAAGCTCATCAACTTTACCAAACCAAATCACTTACTCATATTTGATACAAAATATCCACCTTAGATACTCATCATCATCATCATCATGCTGTCGGTCGATAAGATAAGAAGGGATATCAGTATCTCTCCCCACACAAACACACATATATATATATATATTATTATTATTAACCGTGAAAAAGTGACTTATCACAATCCGACTTCGAAGTGAGATATAGATAAAGAAATCATCATCATCATGCTGTCGGTCGCGATGCGACAAAGACTGCTTTCATTACTTGACTGCCGCTCGCCATTTAGCTCTCTGCTGTGAGAGTTGCATCCATGAGTCGGTCTTAATGTCTCTCAGTTAGGAATACTAAGTCAATTTAGTACAACCTGTCACTCTCACAGTTAAAGGCATTTCACCATGCATACAAATTAAAGTTGCATAATCCGATGGTTTTAAATGGGTGCTGTTTTCTTAGATAAATACACTAGGTTTATTGCTATAATCTAATTTACATTGGTTTGAAGTAACCTTTATTTTATATCACCAAATTTGGCGAAATATTTAGTGAAAACATGCCAAGTTAATTTTGGCATGCACATCAAAATGCTGACGCTATAGGCTTCACCAGTCAGCTTCAAACCCAAACAGGTACTTAGATTTGAATAAAGATATTCAACTTTGACATTGGTGCATTCATTAAACACTTGTTGCTGTGTAGAAAGCGATGCTAAGCCAATTTAATAGAACCTGTTACTACTGAAGCCTATGGCGTCAGAGTTTTGATGTGCTTGCCAAAATTAACTTGGCATGTTTTCACTTAAAATGAACATGGGGGTAGGAGGCAGTATATAATCGGTACAACAACAAATAATTCCCTTCCGCGCCTTTATACTCACATACTGCGTTATGCATCATATATATATATATTATATGGAGCAAATAATTGGCACCCTGTCTGATCTGAACTAATTGGCTCGCTCAGTTTGTTACCATTCAAGTGACACTGTTAAGATCAGTGGTTCTATGACTTAATATATATATATGCTGTATAAGAATTATACGAGTATTATAACACAGAATATCCCTCATTTCCCCAGGCACTCACCGGACCTCATGTGATACTGACACGCTCCGGCTGGCTTGTGGCTAGGTGGTGGTGGCGCCAGCCGCGTGCAGCGGGTTCCGGCCCACTGCACTACAAACTTCCATAAAACCATATAGAATAGATGCACCACCCCTTCATACTCATATAATAAATTATATATCACATATATTTTAGGCGGAAGGCCTACGGTGAATGAGGTGAATGAGCAGATAGCGAGCGGTGGGAGGTGGCGCCACCATCGGAGCTGAGGTTGGAGCAGTAGATGACTAGCCCCAGGCTCCATCACCCGATAACTGGGTGGGTGGTACTGAGGAGGGAGTATGGAATTCTGGGTTATTATTCTTATATCATTCTTATACAGCATATATATATATATTAAAAATTCCAACTTTATTTTAATTGTGCATGGGTCATGTCCGGGTCATCGATAACGCAGCGTGAGTCCTTTGACTCTGAGACCCGAGCTGAGGTGAGAGTGAAAACCTTACAACACGGGGACACACTGGTGCGGTGGCGTGCTCATTGGCCAACAAATATGTACCACGTGCCAATAGTGAATAGACTACATCACGCTTCTGACTGCGCATGCGCTGAAAACGGCGCCGGGAGCAAAGCAACGGCCATTGAGTTTGCCGATACGCATAGGGCAAAACTAGCATTTTATTCAAAATAACTAGAAATACATAACAATTGGCATAAACATGTATGCACACATGCAATATAATGATCTGATTAATATAGCTAAGACAAAACTAGCCATAGATAAACATTTTGAGCTAAGAAATATACAATTCCACACAAAACAATCAGTAATATCCACATCACCATTATAAATTCTTTTTCTAAATATTAAAATGCCAAATGTGTCAACATACACTCATATCAGATAAATATATAACCAATATCTGATTACTCCTACTCATTTTCTAGTTCAACATATGTCATTAACCATAGGATATAAATAAAAACATTAATAAAATAAGTAAAACTGACTCTGGCTATGGCTGTAACACTAGTCCGAGTGCCCAGATTTGTCTAAATCTAAATGCACATGGCATAAGATGTGCTGATTATATTGATGTAAATGCAATGCTGGATAAAAGATTAATATCTTAATTTATTATATATATATTGTTTTAGGTGGTATTCTATGTTTCAAACAAGAGCTGAGATGAGCTGAAACTAGCACATTTCATAACTGCACCCAGTGTATTAGCATGTGCCATGTGCTTCTGGGGGGGGTTGTTTTGCTCTGATGCATCCCACAATGCACCGCGCCGCTGGAACCGTGATGTAGTCTATTGGCCACAGGTGCTGACCAATCACACATCGCCAACTTGGTCCAGCTTAAAACACATCGGCATGCCACACTGTATGAGGGTCATTCATTGAAACTGGGCACCACATATTACGATGGTGATAATTAATTATTTCTCTCTCTTTTTTCTTTTTGGTAGCAAGCCAAATAAGTATTGTTGCCTCTGTGTGTTAAGTATCTTAGGAATACTACATGTATTTAATCTATCCCACAAAATGTGTCACAAGTATGCTTGTATAATTTTGTGAAAATTGACACTTCGACACCTAGATAAAAGATTCACCCGGTACTTGTAGTAAACGGGTGAAGGACAACGTAGTGTAAAGATGGGCGAAAATAGCTTTAGTATGGAACAGTAACTAGAAACTGTGGCTCCAGTATCAAATGTCTACCCATATAGGCACAGAGTTGGTGAAATGGGCGAGAATGCAAAAAGACAAGATGGCGGCACTAGAACGCCGTCAATTTCACTTCTAATCTTATTAAACTAGCTATTTTATTATATTTTTCAACTCAAAAGTAGCGGGTAAATATGAAGACATCTACAAAGAATAAATGTTTCTTCTTAGATTGTGAAATTAGGCTCTCATTTCATTAACCCGCTTTTTCGACCGTTTTTATATAGGGCTGGTATTCACCCATGTACTGCGGGTACAGGGTGAATCCTTTATCTATTCGACACCATGCATTTACCCAAACTTTTAAAAACCTTTTTCTTGTAAGACCTAATCTTGCCTGTAATCAATCAAATCTCATTTGATTTTGTTGTGTATGTTAAAATTATGTTCTAGGTGTGTGTTTGATTTTCATGTTACATGAGTGATATTAACGTATTGCTCAATTTGGATAAGATCAAAATCAAAAAGTCACACTCCTGGAAATCAAACGGTCGCCTCTGAGGAAACTGGTGAGAAGTGGCTGTTTACACTTTTTTTAAATGGTAGTACACACTGAGGCCACCGAACCGGACGAAGGTGGTCGAATCGGTAAAGCGCGGGCCTCGTGTGCGGGAGATCGAGAGTTCGGTTTCCGGTCGAGTCAAACTAATGACTTATAAAATGTATACTTGTCGCTACCTAGCCTGGTGCTCGGCATTAATAGGATAGGGCAAGGGATTGGTTAGCTCAGTGTCAGGATCATGTGACTGAGTAGGATATCGGGTCATGGTGCTGGTGGATTGGTCTCCCAGACTATAAAGTCACCATGAGTGTGCAGTGTCACAAGTCGGTACCTGTCCTGATATGACCTTAGATGTTGCCAGGATGTATAACAACAAAAACAAACACAATTAATAGGATAGGGCAAGGATGGGTTAGCTCAGTGTCAGGATAATGTGACTGAGTGGGATATCAGGTCATGGTGCGGGTGGCCTAATTTCCCAGTGGGCACTATAAAGTCACCATGAGTGCACACTGCCACAAGTCGGTACCTGTCCTGATATGGCCTTAGATGTTGCCAGGATGCAAAACTCCAACAACCGACTGAGGCCACCATGATGTGGGCTCTACCCCCTGGCCTGCTTGCACAACACCTTCAGCTGGTCCAAGTTTGGGGGGGGGGGGGGGGGGGGGGCTTGTCTTTCTTGATCGACGCAGCCAACTTCCGTAATGTACTTTGCTAATAAATCCCCATTCACAAAGAATTAAATAACAAAGAGCAACAAAATATAGAAAGAATATAAAGTAGAGATTGAAAAGATCCTTTAGAAAGAACTTTGACTTTTACAGTGGTTCTTTTACTGCACGTGTTAGTGACTGACATTTAAAGGTGTATAGTCCAATGCTTTAGAGTTTTAGTAATTTTAAATACATTAAATTGATTGTTACAATCTACTTTAACCGTCCGGCTATTCCACCCCCGCTTAAGGCGAGCCTACGTGTTAATTTATATAATTATTTCCATGTGAATTTCCTGGGCCAGCCATGGGCCGCCGCTGCCTCCCATCCCATCTGCAGGTAGTCGTGTCCGTCGGTGTCGTTCCCAGGCTAAAGTCGACCAGCCAGAGTATCGTCTAAATACAGATTTTGCCCTTCTCGCATTTATCAGCCTAAAGCATTTACTTAGTTATTTCAACTAACTGGCTGGTATCCCCGCCTTACGGTGTATTTAATATGTTTAAATTGACCCAGAACTAAGCAGACGCACTAGTGTTACTGCCACTGTCACTGATAATCAGCCTAAGTTACTGTCATATTTTAGCCAAAAGATCTCTAATATGTTTGTTATAATCTTCCCGCAGATGGGTTAAGTAGCTGCATAAGGCCTATTAGGCTAAAGACCCTTAATTATATATAAAGCAATCAAATATTAAGTTTGACCATAGTGCTTAATCTTTAGAAGTCTGGAGAATAGTAAAGAATGCAAGGAATGTTCCAATTTACCTTTCCAAGAGCTCACAGCTTTATTCTTACCCAAACTAACAAGCAATCATAGCAAAATGTCATATATGCATTATTCAATCCCCTCCCATATAATTAAGTTAAAAATAAGTTTAGAATTTCGACAATAATGGCCTAAATCTCGGCTAAAACATCAGAGGGTCCTTAAACACGTCTGATGGGTCGGGGTCCGAATGCCCCGACCTCCTCTCGCTGCCAGGAGAATCGCAATTGATGTCTCCTAGCAACGCTTTACGGCTGGAAACCCGGGGCCTCGCAAATGTTGGCATTCGTGAGTCTGCCATGGCGAGTAGCCCGCATTTCCAAATGCGGGTTAATCGGCACAAGCTCGAAAATGTCACAAGGCGAATAGTCTCGCCCACTTCACTACCTTACTTTACGCTGAGGTAACTTTTATTTTCAATGACTAACTTTTGACATATCTGAAGTGCAAACATGCCAAATTAATTTAAGCAAGCACACAAAAACTCTGACACCATAGACCTATTTCATATTACATCAGCATAGGTATTTAGGTCAGTGCACACGCTGCTTGGCTGCAGGACGACACACTGTCACACTGCAAACTCAATGGCTATGAGCAATCTTCATACAGAAAAGGTGAAATATCTCTAAAACACTGTAAGACTGCAAACTCAATGGCTATGAGCCATCTTCATACAGAAATGGTGAAATATCTCTAACCTAGAAACAAACAGCTTGGAACACATAGAGAAAACATGGTTAACAACCAGATTATATTAAATTTATAAGGTTAGGGTTCTCCATTTCTATTAATTTTGAATAAAATTGACGTATTGCACTGCGCGTATCGGCAAACTCAATGCATTGTCAATGGCGGTGAGCAATCTTCATACAGAAAAGGTAAAATATCTGTAAAACCACACCACCTAGAAACAAACAGCTTGGAACACATTCAGAAAACATGTTTAACAAACAAATTATATTAAATTTATAAGGTTAGGGTTCTCCATCTCTATTAATTTTGAATAAAATTGACGTTTTGCACTGCTCATACCAGCAAACTCAATGCATTGTCAATGGACATGAGCAATCTTCATACAGAAAAAGTGAAATATCTCTAAAACTCCACCACCTAGAAGCAAACCACTTGGAACACATACAGAAAACATGTTTGACAAGCAGACTATATTAAATTTATAAGGTTAGGCCTCTGTATTTCTATTAATTCTGAATAAAACTGACGTTTTGCACTGCGCGTACCAGCAAACTCAATGGCAGTGTGCCTTCGTGCTGCAGCCAAGCTGCGCGTGCATACACGATGCATTGAAAGGCGTCTATAGGCTTCTGCAGTAACAGGTTCTATTAAATTGATACAGTACGGCTTTCTATATGGCAACACATGCTTAATAAATGCACCAGTATCTAAGTTAGATATGTCGAATCAAATCTAGGTGAGTGTTTTGGTTTTGGAAATGTGATGCTTCATCGGACTATGCAGCTTTCAAGTAGATCGTATATGGAAGTAAATTGCACTGGGTTTGCAAAAGGTGCTGAGGTATTGATAGCTTTGTGTGTCCACTGTGGAGACCGCAGGGGATATATATGATCAAACATGTAACATTAATATCATGTGAATATAATATTGCTATTGTCTTGGGGGGGTGATGAAATTGGGAAATATTGTGCCTAGAGCGGAATTCGAACCCACATCTCTTTGCATTCCGAGCCCGTGTGCTAACCATTACACCACCTAGACTCCCTGATATCACCATATTACCCACACCTACCTGTCTATGTGGTTACTTGCCTGAGAGGTCAGTGCAGACTACTACACTCATCCCCCTGGAATTGTAAGTCTTTTAATGCTTACAATTACATACATACAGGCAATGCACTAACACATACATACACAGGGCAGGTTCAACAACCATACAGCGCATAGCATGTATAGGATCATGGTCAGGGCAACCAGTGTCATGGGGGGGTGATGAAAATGGGAAATATTACGCCTAGAGCGGGACTCAAACCCACATCTCTTTGCATTCTGGGCCAGTGTGCTAACCATTACACCACCTAGACTCCCTAATATCACCATACTACCCAGGCCTACCTGTCTATCTGGTTACTTGCCTGAAAGGTCAGTGCAGACTACTACCCTATTTAGTCCTATAGTGGTCTATGGCTATGCGTGGACACACGAGCCCTGCTGACCAGGCCGGATGGCCGAATGAGTTAGAGCGTCTGTCTCCCGTGTTGGTAGACTATGGGATCGTGGGTTCGAACCCTGGTCAAGTCAAATGAATAACTTTAAATTTGATACTTGTCGCTTCCTAGCCAGGCGCTCTGCATTATTAGGATAGCGCAAGGACTGGTTGGCTCAGTGTCAGGATAATCTGACTGAGTGGGATATCAGGTCATGGTGCTGGCGACCTGGTATCCCAGTGGGGCAGCACTATAAAGTCGTCATGAGTGCGCACTGTCACAAGTCGGTACCCGTGCTGATATGACCGTAGATGTTGCTAGGACGTAAAACAACAACAAACAAACGGGCCCTGCTGATCGGATAAGTATGTTACCGCGCTGAGTATTTGTCATATCAGCGTTATCAGATTTATAACTAATATGGTGGTGTGAACCGATTTACTAGGCTCGGCATTTAATCACTGCACCTGTATTTGGCGAGAGAAAGAGAGAGGTGGTGTAGGGGGAGGGAGTATGGTCGAGGTGTGGGACAGAGCAGAAGTAGGGAAGTGGAAGAGAGAGCAGAGAGAGTGGGAGAAAGTATGGGAGAGACAGAGAGAGAGAGTGCAGGAGAGTGTGCAGGAAAGAGAGTGAGCGAGAGTGGAGAGAACTGGAGAGAGAGCCGAAGAGAGATCGAGAGAGCAGAATAGAGTGTAGGAGAGTGTGCAGGAGAGAGAGCGAGAGAGAGTGGAGAGAGAGCCGAAGAGAGATGGAGAGAGAGCAGAAGAGAGTGTATGAGTGTGTGCAGGAGAGAGCGAGCAAGAAAGTGGAGAGAGCTGGAGAGAGAGCCGAAGAGAGATCGAGAGAGCAGAATAGAGTGTAGGAGAGTGTGCAGGAGAGAGCGAGAGAGAGTGGAGAGAGAGCCGAAGAGAGATCGAGAGAGAGCAGAAGAGAGTGTATGAGTGTGTGCAGGAGAGAGCGAGAGAGATAGTGGAGAGAGCTGGAGAGAGAGCAGAATAGAGTGCAGGAGCGTGTGCAGGAGAGAGAGCGAGAGAGAGTGGATAGAGAGCCAGAGAGAGATTGAGAGAGAGCAGAAGAGAGTGTATGAGTGTGTGCAGGAGAGAGCGTGAGAGAAAGTGGAGAGAGCTGGAGAGAGAGCCGAAGAGAGATCGAGAGAGAGCAGAAGAGAGTGTAGGAGAGTGTGCAGGAGAGAGAGCGAGATAGAGAGTGGAGAGAGCTGGAGAGAGAGCCGAAGAGAGATCGAGAGAGAGCAGAAGAGAGTGCAGGAGAGTGTGCACAAGAGAGAGCAAGAGAAAGTGGAGAGAGCTGGAGAGAGAGCGGAAGAGAGATCGAGAGAGACCAGACGAGAGTGTAGGAGAGTGTGCAGGAGAGAGAGCAAGAGAGAGTGGAGAGCTGGAGAGAGCTGGGGAGAGAGCCAAAGAGAGATCGAGAGAGAGCAGAAGAGAATGCGGGAGAGTATGCAGGAGAGAGCGAGTGAGAGATAGTGGATAAAGCTGGAGAGAGAGCCGAAGAGAGATCGAGAGAGAGCAGAAGAGAGTGCAGGATAGTGTGCAGGAGAAAGAGCGAGAGTGGAGAGAGCTGGAGAGAGAGCCGAAGAGAGATCGAGAGAGCAGAAGAGAGTGTAGGAGAGTGTGCAGGAGAGAGCGTGAGAGAGAGTGGAGAGAGCTGGAGAGAGAGCTGAAGAGAGATCGAGAGAGAGCAAAACCGAGTGTACGAGTGTTTGCAGGAGAGAGAGCGGGAGAGAGTGGAGAGAGCTGGAGAGAGAGCCGAAGAGAGATCGGGAGAGAGCAGAAGAGAGTGTAGGAGAGTGTAAAGTCGCCGGCTGGTGGTGTGGACAAGCCAAGGGAAATCAATACAGGTAATGAAGGCAAGTAGGTAAAGAGTGAAAGAAGGAGAGTGATACTCCTTAATTTATTATCTTATATAGGTTTCTAGAATCCAAGATGGCAGTGGTCACCTGGGTTGATCTACCAATCAGAGTTCAATCTGTTGTATCCAAGGCCTTGTTATGTTGGCTACAGTGCCTTGTAGTGGCCAATGATCCATAAATAACACCATGGGGGGAAGGGGTATGTGAGGTGACTCCTCCAAAGACTATTCTAAGAAGTGACACTCCTCCAAAGACTATTTTACTATACAATTTCTATACCTAATGAGTAATAGTTGACCAATTCCACATATCCCTCATATGCCTTTGGATTTTATATATCACCATTTACCATTATATAGACAAGTTGCAATTTACTATAGTAGTTTCACATATATCCTCATGCGATTAGATCGGAAAATTGTACAAGAGTGTGCAGGAGAGAGAGTGAGAGAGTGTGGAGAGATCTGGAGAGAGAGCCAAAGAGAGTGTAAGAGAGTGTGCAGGAGAGAGAACAACAGATAGTGTAGAGAGCTGGAGAGAGTCAAAGAGTGATCGAGAGAGAGAGCAGAAGAGAGTGCAGGAGAGTGTGCAGGAGAGAGAGGGAGAGAGAGTGGAGAGAGCTGGAGAGAGAGCCGAAGAGAGATCTACCACTATTTCAACATTGCATTTTTATTTTGTCAACTGAGTAAAGGAGAAAGGAGAAAATATAACTAATCAATATATATGGCAACATGGGATTTCAATTGATTAAGTAAGACTTGGCTTAATATGATTATCGATTTAGTGCATCCCCTCTCACACCACACCTACCCAACCACCTCGTTAACACCACCATCATAACCACCACCACCACCACTACAACCATTACCAATATCTTGAGCATTAGGACCACTATCACCAAAACCACCACCACTAGCACCAGCACTATCATCTTGACCATCACCCCTGTCACCATGACCACCACCACCACCACTACAACCCACCACCACCATTCTATTATCCCCATCACTATAAACATGACCACAGCCACCACCACCACCACCACCACTACTACTACAACCAACACTATTACAAGCCACCACTACAACGACTACAACTATCATCATGACCACCACCACCGCATATATTACCACCACCACCAGAACTACGACTACAAACACCACGATTGCAACCTCCCACTACCATTATCACCATGTAGTAGTCTGCACTGACCTCTCAAGCAAGGACAATTACTATTACCACCACCACCACCACTACCACCTCCACTTCCACCACCACCTCAACCACCACCACCACTACCACCCCTACCTCAACCACCACCCCTACCACCACTACCATCACCACCACCTCCACTCCACCACCACCTCCACCATCACCACCACTACCACCATACCACCACCTACACTAACAACCACCCCACCCACCCCACCTCATGATATGACCTTAGATGTTGCCAAGACGTAAAACTCCAACAAACATCCCCCTCCCACACACACACACACACACCCACCCTTCTTTCACACCACCACTGCCCAGGGCCGCATTCAAGGTATGCCTCTGAGGTGACTCAGAGAAATCCTGGATGTCGCACTAGTCTAAACAACTTTAGCTGTCAGGTGCCTCGAAAATGGCGGCCCCCCCTATGGGTGCCACCATTTGCAATTGAAAAGAACAGCTCTGATTGGCTGAAACCGCTGAATTCGGTGGCCATTTACTAAACGCTTTTTGCCTCGTACCTGAAAAGCGAGACATCTCCGAGGTGACTCCAAGGCGAATGCAAATACTGTATATGCCCTAATAGAAGCGTGCTACCTAATAGAAACACACACCTCATTTCAAGATTGAAAGCACGCACAAATTTACGACCATATTCAGACTGAATGCACATAAAATAAGACAATCCCAATTTATTTCAGAGGCACAACAAAAACAAATAAAAATTTACAATCATTTTCAGACTGAATGCACATAAAATAAGACAATCCCACTTTATTTCAGAGGCACGACAAAAACAAATCCATGAAATTCTTTACCTTTGAATAGATGCACATCCATGTGTCTGCACTCGCGCAGTGGGCGTACATTGGGATATATACGGTAGGCCAAAAAGACGCCTCAGAGCCGTCTCGGAGTCGACTCGGAGGCGGACCCTGAACGCGGCCTTGGTTGTATGGCAGACTCTAGGCGCGGTGCTCTTTGATCTTGATTGCACCTAGCATGATGCCGGTGTAGTAAGTTCAAAACACTACCCCACAACACTACGGTAGTGGTTTCAACAAACACCACAGCACCATCAGTGTAGTCTAATATGTGGTGTAGTTGCCGCATCACCATCAGCGTATACTAATACGTGGTGCACATGCCACAGTGCTATCAGCGTATACTACTAATATGTGGCAAAATCGCCTCAGCACCATCAGCATATACTAAGTAATACCTGGTGCATACGCCGCAGTACTATCACTAGTATTAGTGTATACTGCTAGTATATGTGTCCTGATATGACCTTAGATGTTCCCACGACGTAAAACTCCCAATAACCAAACTAGGTTACATTTTGCTACATTACACTTACAACCCCCACTGACGTGTTATGATAGCATTTTGAACTTGGATAGTGTTTTGAACGTACGTAGGGGGAGCGTTTTAAACTTAACAGTAGTGTTTTCAACATAGGTTGAAAACAATACACTAGTGTTTTCAACTTAGGTTGAAAATACTACCGTAGTGTTTTCGACAGGGTAGTGTTTTGAACGTCCTCCACCGGCGCGTCCTTACACCCGGCAGTGTCTTATCACACCCGGCAGTGTCTTATCACACCCGGCTGTGTCTTATCACACCCGGCAGTGTCTTATCACACCCGGCAGTGTCTTATCACACCCGGCAGTGTCCTATCACACCCGGCAGTGTCTTATCACACCCGGCAGTGTCCTATCACACCCGGCAGTGTCCTATCACACCCGGCAGTGTCTTATCACACCCGGCAGTGTCTTATCACACCCGGCTGTGTCTTATCACACCCAGCAGTGTCCTATCACACCCGGCAGTGTCTTATCACACCCGGCAGTGTCTTATCACACCCGGCAGTGTCTTATCACACCCGGCATTGTCTTGTCACACCCAGCAGTGTCTTATCACACCCGGCTGTGTCCTATCACACCCGGCAGTGTCTTATCACACCCGGCAGTGTCTTATCACACCCGGCAGTGTCTTGTCACACCCGGATCCTCCGCTATAACTGACACACACAGACATGCGCAGTGAGGGAGGCCCGACCTGGGCACTGCGCAGGTAGGGAGGGAGTCGCAGCGTCCGCCTTGGATTCTTTGTTTGTTGGTGTTTTACGTCCTATCAACATCTAATATCACTGATTGCAGAAACATATATTCTTTGACAGTTTCCCGATGGTTTGTGAGTTTTCTGTCAGTATTTTATTTAGATGAACCCCATAAGTTTATCGTTATAAACAAATATGGCAAAATAACAACTGAAAACCAAGGAACCAATATCTGGAACTCAATACCAGTAGAAATTAGAAACCTTAAATCTATGAAAAATTCTGTAAAAAACTAAAGATAAGCTATCTTAATGCATACTAACTCGATTACCAGTAAAGAATATATATAATAGGACATAGTTGTCATTAACTAGTCACATAATTTAAAATATCAAGTGGCTATGGCAAAGAACATAAAATTTACCCTTATTAACATACATGCAAAATAACTACTGATACTGCATGTAAGTACATGAATCCATGACACAATATACATATAATATTCTGATCATTACTTTCTTTTTTACTAACTGTGAAGAGATGCATCAGTATCTCATCATAATCATTAGTTAAAAATTTAGCTTAAGTTTAATCATTTGTTATTGTCATCACTCGTTCATTCACATCATGGAGACCAGCTAGATAAGCATCACTTTTCTGGGATCATTTCTGTCTGTAAGGAATCTGTATGCATCTATTGTATCACCTCAGTTTACTGTAAACATACCTTGCAGAGAGTTAAAATAAAAGAATTGAATTGATATAGTCTACTTGACTTTACTTTGAAGTATCTTTATTTTAATTGGCTACCTTGAGAGATATTTGAAGTTATAACATGTCAAATAAATGTTGATGTGCATGTCAAAATTCTTACACCATAGGCTTAAAGTTCAAAGGTCACAAGGACATATCAGGATGGGTCCCTACTGACTTATCACAGTGCGCACTCATGGCAACTATACAGTGCTGCCCCACCGACCACCTCCCTAAATGGTCCACTTAAAGTCGGTCCCATGGTCGGTCGATTTAGAGACGTTTTACTGTAAATGGATATATATGTACGATGCAGAACGCATTATACGAGTATAAATGCTAAGGGAACATATACTTATTATTATATTCCTCCATATGCGCCGTGGTGGACTGTCCCCCCCTCCCCCCCCCCCCCCCCCCGCTGTCGGGGTAGTGTATTCGGGTGCCCCCCCCCCTACCCTCACTCGCGCCGCACACACTGGAGGATTTTGATTGGGCAATTAAGTTACGAGTATACTAACCGTATAGACTAGGTTAATCACTGACGTGAATTGTGACGGATAGGGATTCGTCTCAGTGGACACAGGATAGCTTGGGCCTGTCACATTACGATGCTTCTCGCCAGCGCCAACAGGCAAAATCACTTTTAATCATCGAGACACGTCAAACTTTTCGGCGTCAGCGCAATGTATTGGTAGCGTGCAGCCGACGTTGTGAGAAAAAAAACAAAAAAGTTTTGGCACGCCGTCCTGATATGACCTTAGATGTAGCTAGGATGTAAAACAACAAAGCAACAGTTTGGCGCAATGTGTGGGAATGATCCTCATGCACGCACGGCATCTGCCTAGCGTTCGCATAACGTTATTCCAGCGATGTCGACGTGCTTCTGACGTCGCCATAATATTGGCACCCGCGCGTTGTCACGCGTTGTCAGTCGTCGAAAGTTGTGTGCAAGCACAAAACTTTGCCGATCCCCTTACGCGTGCCGCCGACCCAGGCTGACCGTCGCCGTCCATCAACGAATAACAACGCGCGCCTAACGCGCGCATAATGCTTCCTGATGTATTCCGATGGGTCGGTATAGAGAGGTTTTACTATATATATATATATATATATATATATATAAACTGTATGATAGGCCACAGCTTGCACTGTCTGTCTGAATTGAAGCACATAAAGCGCCATAAAGCATGCTCCAGTTGAGACGGGAGGTGGGTGGGTGGTAAAATACTGACATACACAGCGCTATCTGGATCAGAGACGCTACTCATGGCCCGGTATGTGTGTAGAGTGACACGCACATTGACAGTTAGTTTATAGTGCTATTAAGTGCTATTTAATGCTATGTAGTGTTTTCTCGTGCTATATTGTACTATATCGTGCTATATAGTACTATATCGTGTTATATATTGCTGTATTGTGCTATATAGTACTATATCGTGTTATATAGTGCTATGTAATGTTATATAGTGCAATATAGTGTTTCATAGTGCTATATAATGCAGCGTAGTGCTAGGTAGTACTATATCCTGTTATACAGTGCTTTATTAAGCTATATGGTGCTATAAAGTGATATGTAATGCTATGTAGTCCTATCTAGTGCTATGTAATACTACATCGTGTTATACTTATATAGTGCTAGTTTGTGTTATATAGTGCTATATAGTACTACATCGTGTTATATAGTGCTGTTTAGTGCTATCTAGATGTAAATATTCCGATAAAACGCATTGGAAGGGGAATGCAAATGGTCTATTATGATAAAAGCTATATAGGGCCAGGTGCATAATTGTATTTATGTAGTTGCTGGTGATACTTTACTCATGGTCAATAGTCATTGTGTGTTAGTCAGATAGTGTGAAAGAGGCACTAGGAGATAGTGTGTAAGGGGCACTTGGAGCTCTACTCACTACCCCCTCCCCACTCTGTTAGTCACGGATCACCACACACTCAGCTCAGGGCAGGTGGTGGCCAAGCAGCCACGCCGCATGGTGGTGGTGGGCAGAGCACTGTAGTCATGGGAACCCAAGAACGCTTGATGTTCATTGGTGGAGCTTGAGATGTTTGATTGTCATTGGAGAATAAGGTCAGGTGGCGTGCCATACCAGATCCATGTACCACTATAAATAATAAATCTGAGGGCTTGGCTCTCTCTCTTTATACTCTTCCGTTCTCTTCTTGTCTGTATTGATTTCATTATAGCCTGCCTACACAACCACATATAGAAACACGGATGCTCTGCTGCTGTGAGCACCCCATGAGACTACAAAACTCTCCCCTTCATATCACCTGTGATGTCATTAGCCTAATCAAACCAACTCCGAAATCAGTACTGAAAAGAGGAAGGAAAACTAGACACACAAATGAACAGTGAATAAGTTGTGCTTTATTGAGCAGCAACTCTTGTCCATTCCCCTACATGTGACCTAGCACCCTCACTCCTCACCTTCTGTCCACACTAGTTCTCATGACCACTGATGGAGCAGTCACACTAGGACGTGTTGGCCCGGCGTAGGACAACGTGTGGCAACGTGTTGGGTTTTTGGGCGAAACGTCGGGACGCTTCGGGACGCGTTACAAACGCGTTACAAACGCGTTACCGGCGCGTCGGTACACGTCGGTACACTTTGAGTGACAGGTAGGTCTGAACCAACACGTCGGCGCGCGTCACCCAGCGCTGAAAGTTTTGCGCAAGCACAAAACTTTCGGCGCTGGGCGCCGCGCGCCGACGTGTTGCGCAGCACCTTATGGGCGCGTTGGAGGAACGTTGCTCGCACGTTGCTGTGTGTGTGTCTCTGTGTCTGTATGTGTGTCTCTGTGTGTGTGTCTATGTGTCTGTGTGTGTCTGTGTGTGTATGTGTGTGTGTCTGTGTGTGTGTCTCTGTCTGTGTCTCTGTCTCTGAATGTGTCTCTGAATGTGTCTCTGTCTGTGTCTGTGTCTCTGTGTGTGTCTCTGTCTGTGTCTATGTATGTGTCTCTGTCTGTGTCTCTGTGTGTGTCTCTGTCTGTGTATCTGTGTCTCTGTGTGTGTCACTGTGTCTCGTGTGTGTCTGTGTGTCTCTGTCTCTGTCTGTGTCTCTGTCTCTGAATGTGTCTGTGTCTGTGTCTGTGTCTGTGTCTGTGTCTCTGTGTGTGTCTCTGTCTGTGTATCTGTGTCTCGGTGTGTGTGTCACTGTGTGTCTGTGTGTGTCTCTGTGTGTGTGTCTCTGTCTGTGTCTCTGTCTCTGAATGTGTCTCTGTCTGTGTCTCTGTCTGTGTCTCTGTCTGTGACTCTGTCTGTGTCTCTGAATGTGTCTCTGTATGTGTCTCTGTCTCTGAATGTGTCTCTGTATGTGTCTCTGTCTGTGTCTCTGTATGTGTCTCTGTCTGTGTCTCTCTCTGTGTCTCTGTCTGTGTCTCTGAATGTGTCTCTGTATGTGTCTCTGTCTGTGTCTCTGTCTGTCTCTCTGTCTGTGTCTCTGTCTGTGTCTCTGTATGTGTCTCTGAATGTGTCTCTGTATGTGTCTCTGTCTGTGTCTCTGTATGTGTCTCTGTATGTGTCTGTGTCTCTGGCTGTGTCTATGTATGTGTCTCTGTCTGTGTCTCTGTATGTGTCTCTGTGTGTGTCTCTGTCTGTGTGTGTATGTCTCTGTGTCTGTGTGTGTGTGTTTCTGTCTGTGTCTCTGTCTCTGAATGTGTCTCTGTCTGTGTCTCTGTCTGTGTCTCTGTAGGTGTCTCTGTCTGTGTCTCTGTCTATGTATGTGTCTCTGTGTGTGTCTCTGTCTGTGTATCTGAGTCTCTGTGTGTGTCACTGTGTCTCTGTGTGTGTCTATGTATGTGTCTCTGTCTATGTATTTGTCTCTGTGTGTCTCTGTGTCTGTGTGTGTGTCTCTGTGTCTCTGTGTCTGTATGTGTGTCTCTGTGTGTCTATGTCTCTGTGTCTCAGAGAGAGTGAGACAGAGACAGAGACAGAGACACATACAGAGACACAGATAGAGACACAAACAGAGACATATACAGAGACACATACATACAGACATAGACACAGAGAGAGACACAGAGAGAGACACAGACAGAGACACGGACAGAGACACAGACAGAGACTCAGACAGATACAGAGACACAGACAGAGACACAGACAGAGACACAGACAGAGACACAGACATGTACATACACACAGACACAGACACAGACAGAGACACAGACATATACATATGCACAGACAGAGACAGAGACAGAGACAGAGACAGAGACACAGAGAGAATGCGCCGATACCACAACGTGGGAACCTGGCGAAATTGGGTCGTTGGCGCCGCACCAATAACGCGCCAGCAACACGCTCCCAACATGTCAAGTTTTCTCAAAACTTGCCGAAAAGTTTGACGTTTCTCGACGCGTTGAATATATTTAAGAGCGTTGGCGGCACGCCGGAATACACGTCGTAGTGTGACTGCTCCATTAGCCTGTATACTGAAGCAGTGCCCGCAGCCCATGGGACAGGAGTCCTATGGCTGTGGATGCACTCAATTGGAATATGTGAATTTAGGTAGCATCAGACAGAGTGTCTGGGGTTCCTGCTCAAAAGAATGTCTGCTTCACTCAAGAGCCAGGACTAGAGTGCCAGTGTCCAGGATGCCTGGAGCATCGATCCTTCATTTACATAAAATGCGGTGCATCTCCTAGATTTAGTGTGGTCAGTTATTCAAGGCAGCGTAGGTTACTGAGCAGTCCCACCGTCAGCCACTCAGGTGGCCCCACAGCTGGGGTGGGAGCCAACCCCCCAGTGGAGGTGGCTACCACCCTACTCAGCTGCAGGTGCCGCCCGGAGTGTATATGCAAATGAGGCTGAGGTTGGGCCTCCTTTATGGACACAGGGGTGAACCAGCAGTTGGATACAGTTACATTCATATATATATATCCATATATATAGACCAAGAACGTCCCTTCCCTGGTGATGGTACATGTTTGGAGCCACACATAGGAAATTTCCACCCCTTGGCAGTTTTCCCTTAGAACACTGCCCCTCCTTCCACTGCAGTGGCACATGCTAGGACTCACCAGAGGACTTTTCCATCACCTTGAACTGTTTCCTATATAACACAGCTCCTTCTTAATCTTAGGCAGCATGCATGAACATATATTTCACATAGTCTATTCTCATATCATACTGTGATTAGGCATCATTGCTTTTTAGTTTACATAACCTTGTCCCCCTCTTTCATGCAATAATAAAGATGCTCCCTGCCACCATATAATTCTAAACCGAAAATCCGTATATTTTTACACACAGATTCCAGCCGTGGACTTTAGATAGAGTTATATCATGTTATTCAGTGCTATCTCGTGCTATTTAGTGCTATTTGGTGGTGTTTAGTACCGTTTAGTCCTATATCGTGTTAGATAGAGCTAGATAGTGCTAGATAGAGCTATAACGTGCTATTCAGCGCTGTGCAGTGCATGACCCCACATCACGCTCAGACACATTATCCTTTTTTTCTTTCCCTTGAAGATTGATACTGCCTATCAAGTATCAAGGATAAGTCTGAATAGACTTGTTTTCACCATTAGACAGTTTGTTGATAGAAAGCCCGAGCCTACAATTTTACTGACCCAGGGGATTTTTAACCTCCCACACACCACATAGATATGGTATGAGAGCAACTGGCCTTTGATGACGTTGTAAGTTATACACAGTGGTGAAAATCCAAATTGGCAGAGGTGGGGGCATGGGGAATCGAACCACCGACCTTCAGGAGTCCGACCTAGAAAAAAGTCAGACACTCTAACCACTCTGCCACAGAGAACACCACATCATGCAAACCAGTCCTTGCCCTGTCCTCTTAATGTCGAGCACCAGGCTAGGTAGTGACAAGTGTAAATTTATAAGTCATTATTTAACACTCGGTTAGGGTTCGAACCTACGACCCCACATGGGAACTTGGCAAGTCCTCGTAGTGAATCAGCCATCCCGTGCAGATTGTTTGTTGTTCTTTTACGACCTAGCAACATCTAAGGTCATATCAGGACGGACCCGTCCAGTAGATAGCAACAAATATAAATGCATGTAACTCTTTGGATTGACGCGCGACCTGCTGCAGAGAAAGCGGACACTGTGTCCGCTAGGTCATCCCGCCCGAGATCTGAGTGCTTAAAACCTAGCGACATCTGGAATGTGTATTGATCCAAGACACTTGTAACAAGGCACTGTCTTAAAACTCCGTCATAACCCTCTTGATCGACAATCAATGAAAAGTTCAGGCGGAAAATTCTGTAAGTGCCATTCCAAAAATTGAATTAAAATAAAAGATTTTTACTTGAAGCAAATTTTATTTCTCATTAATTCCACTTTGCTTGTGATGAAATATGCATGGAGCATTGAACACAAAAATAGGAATGTGAACAAATTAATGAAGGGTCGCAAACAATTGTTTATCTCAATATTTGGATTGGCGTTTACAGGGTTTTGCACCTGAACTCTCAAAAATCAATCGTTGGAATAAAAAAGTCCCTTATCAGATAATAAAATGGACAGCTATGTAGCATGAACAAACACATGTTTTTTTGTATTTGTTTTTGTGATGGGTGTATTTATGCTGCCCATAACGGTTAAGTCTAATGACCTGTTTTCGCCGCGAGACAGTAATTATAACTAATAGTCTTGTGACTCCCCTTCTTTTTAATCACTTTCGGTTGTTGTGTAGCTATCTACTTCATCCCTTCTTTCTTTCTCTGTTTGCTGTGTGTGTTTTGTTTTTTTGGCGTTTTATGTCCTATCAACATCTAAGGTCATATTTTGATTGATACTGACTTGTGACAGTGTGCACTCATCGTGACTTTTATAGTGCAGGCCACCGGCACCATTGCCCGATATCGCACTCAGTCACATCCTGATAGGGAGCTAATCAGTCCTATTAATGCTGAACACGGAGCTAGATAGTGACAAGTATGGAGGCCGAATCGGTAGAGCGCAGCCCTTCAGTGCGGGAGATCGGGAGTTCAATTCCCGGTCGAGTCAAACCAACGACGTATCAAATTGATATTTGTCACTTCCTAGCTTAGCACTCGGCATTAATAAGGTATGACAAGGACTGGTTAGCTCAGTGTCAGGATAATGTAACTGGGTGGGATATCGAATCGTGGTGCTCGTGGCCTGATTTCCAAGTGGGCCAGCACTATAAAGTCACCATGAGTGTGCACTGTCACAAGTCAGTACCCGTCCTGATATGACCTTAGTTGTTGCTAGGACGTAAAACTCCTATGTTCGAAGCCATGACAGAGTCAACCAACAATTAAAAAAAATGTATACTTGTCGCTACCTAAAGGCCCTGTCACAATACGACGCATCTCGCAAGCGCGCCGCCAACACGTAAAATCACTTTTTTACATTGAGATGCATCAAACTTGTCGGCGCGGGGGTGAAAAGTTGGACGTCAGCGTAACATAGTGGACGTAAGTGTAGCGTCGGTCCGACATAGTGATGACGTATGTCGACGCATGAGAAAAAAAACAAAAAATGTTTGGCACACCATGTGGCTAACGTGCCTCTGGCATGTGCGGCGTTCACCTAGCGTTGGCATAACGCTCTCCCAATGTTCTGCTAGCGACCGTTAAACATGTTGCACAAATTATGAGAGCGTAATGCCAGCGCATGAGCGACGCATGTCCAACAACACTCCAGCGCATTTCAGCATTGCGCCAGCGTGCACCCAGTACGTGCAACATTGATGTAACGCCTGAGTAACACATGCCAATGTGTGGGAGGCACCCAACCCACCCGCAAAACGGTCACGGCATATTCAGAGAAAGCCGTCAAATGTTATATCTGTTAAGTGAGCGCCAGATGCGTGCCCTATACATCAAATACCTTGAGACACGGTGGAGAAATGCCAACCGCGCATCGGCCTCACGTTATACATATGTTAGAACAATGTTGTCATACGTTGGCGTTACATTGCCAACACGCGGACTGAACGTTCTCCGTCAGCGGAACAAAAGTCAACATAGGACAATGTAGGAACAACTTTCCTCCAACGTGTGTCTAACGTATCTCGACGTGCACCTAACATAGGTGTAACGTAAGCACCTATGCGTTGTCATACGTCGAAAGTTTTGTGCATGCACAAAACTTCGCCGACCCCCTGACGTGCACTGCAGTATGTTGATGAACGTCGATGTACATTGATTTATATCAACGTGCACCTAACGCACACGTAATGCATAACGATGTATCCCGACATAGTGGCAAAACATCACATACGTCGCCGTACGTAATGTGACAGCCCCATAACCTGATGTTTGGCATTGCTGGGATAGGGCAAGGAGCAGTGGAACGAGGAAGATCAATTGTCTATGATTGATATTTTCCTTGCTTAATCTACTAATGTACAAAACAACAACAAAAACACAAACTGCTAACATGTGTTACACTTGTGGACGTGACTGACCACGTGATTGTTGGATTACTTTGTTTGTTTGTTGTCGTTTAACATCCTAGCAACATCTAAGGTCATATCAGGGCAGGTACCGACTTGTGACAGTGCGCACTCATGGCGACTTTATAGTGCTGCCCCACTGGGAGACCAGGCCACCAGCACCATGACCCGATATCCCACTCAGTCACATTATCCTGACACTGAGTCAACCAGTCATTGACCTATCCTAATAAGGCCGAGCGCCTGGCTAGGAAGCGACAAGTATCAATTTTTAAGTCATCGGTTTTACTCGATCAGTGTTCGAACCCACGATCCCATGTGTTCGGATCCCTCGATCTCCCTAAACAGGAGACGGATGCTCAACTCATTCTGCCATCCTGTCTGGACTGTTGGGTTACTTCCGCAAGATGGTCAAGTATGTGCATGTATATAGACATAATAACACAAATACCGGGCGCGGTGGTCGAATCGCGGGCCTCGCGTGTGGGAGATCGGGAGTTCGGTTCCCGGTCGAGTCAACCCAATGACTTATAAAATTGATGCTTGCCACTTCTTAGCCTGGCACCCAGCATTAATAGGATAGGACAAGGACTGGTTAGCTCAGTATCAAGATAATGTTACTGAGTGGGATATCGGGTCATGGTGCCAGCGGCCTGATGCCACAGTGCTGCAGCACTATAAAGTCGCCATGAGTGTGCACTGTCACAAGTCGGTACCCGTCCTAATATGACATTACATGTTGCCAGGACATAAAACTGCACAAGCCAATCTGTCAGTATCACTCAATTCTCTGCCATGCCAAGAAATACGGAAATACCTATCTGTATAAAAGACTACATGGCCATTCCAGCCGCGTGGTGCATTGTGGGATGCGTGGAAGAAAAACAAACCCGCAAGAAGCACATGCCAGATGCCAATACACTGGGTGCAGCTATGAAATGTGTTAGTTTCAGCTCATCTCAGCTCTTGTTTGAAACCTAGAATACCAACTAAAAAAATATATATAATAAAGTAAGATATTTATCTTTTATCCAGCATTGCATTTACATGAATATAATCAGCACATCTTTTCCATGTGCATTTAGATTTAAACAAATCTGGGCACTCAGCCTAGTGTTGGAGCCATAGCAATAGTCAGTTTTACTTATTTTATTCATGTTTTTATTTATATCCTATGGTTAATGACAAAACTAGAAATTGAGTAGGGTTAATCAGATATTGGTCATACACTTTTTTTAAATAACGTTTTGTTGACACATCTGACATTTTAATTATTAGAACAAGAATTACTTATGTCTAGTCAATGGTGATGTAAACATCAGCCTGTAAAGTGACTGAAATTGTATGTTTCTTAGCTCAAAATGCTTATTAATGGAGTTTAAAACTTATTCATTATATTATTATATTGGATTCCATTCATCCATGTTTGTGCCAAATTGCTATGTCTTTTTTTAAATTAATTTTGAATAAAATCGAAGTTTTGCCCCCACACCTATCAGCAAACTCAATGGCCATACGCCTTTGCTTTGCTGCCAGCACCGTTTTCAGCGCATGCGCAGTCGGAACGGTGATCTCGTCTGTTGACACATCCTTATCTGTTTCAGATTCGCTCCGTTTGGGGGCACCACCAGGAGGGCATAGCCGTTGGATGGTGGCGCTGACTGGTGGCGAGCGGATGAACTAACACCGCCACAATGAAGTACGGCAGTGACAGGGAAGTGCAGGCCATAACGTTCAACCTTAAAGAGCAACGCATGCTCGAGAAGACTGACTCGACGCTGAAACTGGAGAAAGACTATGCCCTGAAGCTGATCGAGCTGAGCAGCCGAGAGGTCAAAGTTCACATCAGGCGCCTCAATAACAAGGTGGGCCGCATCAGGTCCTACCTGTCTGCGGAGGAGATCAGGGACTTCAGGGAACTCGAGAGCCAGGGTCGCTTTGGACCCACTATAAGTACGGTTAAGGTCAGCAGCGCCTTTACCATCCACTCTGCCGCTCGCAGGCTTCGGTTGAAGGTGGAGCAGAAGATGGCTTCCTACGGGGTCAGTGCGGATGGCTCACCGGCGTTGAACATGAAAAGGGAATATCAACGAGAACATGCGGACCGCATGTCCAGGTCTGTGAGTCGACATACGTCATATGCTGACACTCCAGTTACCACACTGGCTACACCGGTCACACCAGCTACACCAGTCACACCGGCCACACCGTCCACACCGATCACACCGGTCACACTGGGCAGATCAACTGCACCAAGTGCATCCACGGTCAGGATATCGCTTGAACATCACAAGTCAGGTGAGCATTCCAAAACTGCATGCAATGAGCTTTCACCTACCATCAAGACTCCATCGAAGGCACAAAGAACCCTGAAGATTCAAAAGTCTGTGTCCATGCCGAAGGGGTTGGACTTGGATGTGCTGGATGGGTCAATGCCAAAGGCGCGACCGGCCACTTCAGTGGGACAACATCGGGAGAAGGTCGAGAACCCACCGAGGTGCAAGTCCTCGGCCGGATACTCTTCGCATGACACAGCAAAGAAGGACGGCTTGGAGAATGAGCGAGGAATGGGCAGTGGAGGGCAGCGTATGGCTGCTTCCATGCCTGCCCTCTCTTCGGGGTCCATTGACGGTGCCCTCATTAAGGGTCGCATGGAGGAGCGGCGGCAGAACCTCATCGACTTGGAGCAGATGCAGACGCGACGCCTCATTGACCGCAAGAAGGACTTCCTGAAGCGGGTCAACGTGTGGGTCCAGGATGCGCAAGGGGATCAACAGATGACGAAGCTCATGGCAGTGCTCAACACCAGCACCGTGCCATCGGCACCAAAGCCAGAGACTGCAATAAGGTCAGGGAAGAGGAAGTACCATGCGAACCAAAACGCCTTCCATGGCAAGATCGTGTACCGGAAGCACCAGGATGCACCACCTGGGTCTCAGTGGAAGGACCTGAATAAATGTCGGTACCTACGTATATCCGAGGATAAAATTGACCTCTCCGGGGTCGTAACGCTCGCAAAGGATCAGATGCAAATATTCAGAGCCATCCAAACGGGCGAAGACTTTGACGATGACGATGACTATGACGATGATGATGTCAATCATAACAATGGCATCCAATAGGAGTGTGGATCTATATTATGGTAATATTTGCAATGATTGTGTCATGTGGCAGTGTGGATACCAATAATGATTTAGAATGGGGGAGAGGGGTTTGCATCCCAGCAACAGCTGAGGTCATACACACCTTGTATGACTCAAGTGAACTCTATCTGCTAGCTCTTCCCCGCTGACATGGAACTATATTCCTGGCACTGTTCCAACCAGGGCGAGATATATAGCACCTGGCAGACGACTCCAAATGTTATTCTTTTTTAAAAGAAGAATTGATCTCAGGATCTTGGATTCAGGAAGCGGACATTCAAACCCATTAGTCCATCCTCTCCTGGGGTTGCCAATAGTGTGGTTGTGGGCTTGACTTCATAATGTTGAACTCTCCGAAAGAAGGGTTTCGTTAGCTTTGGACAAACATAGCCACAATGGTTCTACTTCGCTTCCCAGCTTTTGGAGATAAACTGCGGAAACTATAGTTGGGTCTTCATCATTCTGATTTAGTGGTTCCCAAACCTTTTCAGGCTGCCACCCCGATTGGCTCGCAGGCCACATCCCTATCACCCACACACCCACACACACATACACACACCCACACACACATGCCCACATACAAACACACACCTCTTTCTTGCTATTACTTCTGCTTCAAATTCAAAAGAACTAATTAGAAAACTATATAAACAAGTGTATCAACTACATCGTCCAATATTTTAATTCTGCTCCCTACGATAAAGCCATGAACTGGAATGATATCATGAACCAGAAGTGTTAAAATATAGGACACTAACACTGTGGTTTATAATCTCAAGTTGTGATACCTAAATCAGTATTGTTCTGTTTAAAGGAAAACAGGAGACATTTTGCTGGGGTTTATCATCCTGGCAACATCTAAGGTCATATAAGGATGGATACCGATGTGTGATTATGCGTATTCATGATGACTTGATAGTGGAGAGATCAGGCCACCAGCGCCATGGATCTAATTTCCTACTCAGTCACATTATCCTGATACTGAGTTAACCAGTCCTTTCCCTCTTCTAGTAATGCCAAGCACCAGACTACGTAACTCATAAGTATTAATTTTTGTAAGCCATTGGTTTGACTCGGCTGGATTTCGAACTCCTGACCTTCTGCACGGGAGGCATGTTCTCTACCGATTCGGCCACCGCGTCTGGTAAACACGAGAGAAGATGAAGTAGTAGTCAACTGAACATTTCACTTAAAGGGGTTGTAACATGACCAAAACAAGTTTATATATTTACAATTATTATAATCAAATGAAGTTCTCAGAAAAATTTAAAATAAGAAATCCTTGTTTGCCACTATACAGACAAAGAAACTTATTTATTTTGGCCACATCATTCGTCAGAGTTCAATATACCATACATTGTTGGAAGGGAAGGTGAATGGCAGCAGAGGGGGGGGGGGGAGACCAAGAACATCATGGTTTACAAATATTTCCTAGTGGACAGGCTTGAATTATTCACAGTCTATCAGAACAGCCCACCATCGGGACAAGTGGAGAACCATTGCATCCAACCCTCGACTAGAGGAAGGAACTATTGATTGATTGATAATCAAATATGACTAGTCATAATTTGTATGGCTTGAAATAACCTATTTTCTAGAAGTTAATTAGGGTCCAACCATCGTTTTTGTTTTTGTGTGTAAATATAGTTTATTCATTGAATAAAGTCTTTTGTCAGCGCCATGGCACTGGTCTTCCAGCCGTGTGACAATACAGTTATTTACAATATATGTATATGTAGTCTTATATTGTCATCACCAGCTAGCTCAAGTCAGCTGAAATAACAATATTAATCATTCCAAGACTTACATATGGTATAGTTTGACAATTCACATATAAAAATAGTAGTTATATGTTGTATTCATATATAATTAGATACATACATGTGTATTGATTAGACCTTTACATTACAGAGTAGTTAGGTGTATAGTTTCCCTTCATAGGTTTGTATGCCTACTGTGTTGTGAATTGCATAAATATCATGTTGTTGGAGATAACATTTTGAGATGGAGTGTTAATAGAATGGTTTGTTTATTCTGTTAGATAGAGTGTGGTTAGCTTGTCTTCTGGTTACAGAAAGAGAGGGCGCCCTCGTCTCTGGTTCAAGGATACCATCAAGAGAAACCTGAAGCTGAGAGACATTAAGACCGACTCATGGACATCACTCTCACAGCAGAGAGCTAAATGCACCACTTTAATAAGTGCACCAGTGTACAAGTTGAATATGTAGAATCAAATGTAGATAAGTGTTTTGGTTTTGAAAATTAGATGTTTTCATCGGACTATGCAACATTAAATCGCCCATTCTATGTGTGATCTTTCATTTAGATACTTCCGATATCCATGTAAGGAATACATGGTAAGATCACGTGACCACATCTTTAAAACAAACGAGCACATGAATAACT